>LUCM01011358.1:0-98388 GCA_008360955.1 Fasciolopsis buskii
GTGTAGGAACGTGATATTTGACCGGATCGGTAATGATGGTGGTATTCGGATTAGGGGCGAATCACGAATGTCAGTGTTGATCCCATCGGCTGTCCATGTGCTGTGCGTAAATGTGAAAGCATAGCACAAGCATCAACCTGAATGACATTTTTCTATTGGAAATAGATTCGTCCAAAGATTGGGAAATCTCCGATCCCTATGCAGCGCTACGGTCGATCTTGTGTCAGTAAAAAATGATATGGTGTTGGAGAGCCTGTTTTTCATCCTGAGCCGTTTGGTTCCGAATACCGAATATTTTTAAAATAGTTTTAATGCAAGATAGATTACATGGCTGGTCTTTTCTTTTTCGCCAAACTTGTGATAAAATATTGCTAGACAAAGATGAGGAAATATTCTTTACTTATGTTATGTTCGGCATGCACGCGGATGACATGATCGAGCATACCAGGAAGTATGATTGCGTGTTTGCAATTATGATCACTTCGACTCTCATTCATATGCGTTCATTCCGATTCAAATGAACATCTACCTCATTAAGAGTTACCTCTTTCAGTCTATTCTGTGCTTCTGTTTACGCCCATTTGCTGATGTACCGAAATTCTTACGCAGTTCCAAACATTGTTAAGAGTACCACTAGAACCTGTGCTACTGTTTTCATTATCATTATTACTGTTATTATTTCTAGTACTTATTCTTTTGCTACCAATACTATTTTCGTAGCTAGTCGTTTCGTTGAATGCTTTTAATTGAATCAAGTCGCTTCAACATCTTTGACAATCTAAAATTGGATTTTGTCAAACTCACAAATCACAGTATTACACGAGCCCAGCCCCGGGTAGTAAAAGCATTTGTTCTCTTACGGATGACATGAGAACACGCAAGCACACACGACAGTATCGCACAAAATTGAACAAGAATGAACTAAAATTTGGACCCCATAATCGTGACTGTGAGTTTGCAATACAAGCAAGCATTTTTCGATATTATCTGACCAGTCAGGTTGCTGAAGTCTTGCAAAGCATAACCAACTTTGGAATGTGCAAATTAATAGCCGCGGGATCAGTGAATCTTCAGTGTCAACTTAACGAATTCCAGGCTTTGTAGTTTCGATCCGACAAGCAAACTAATTTTTGCATTGTTAGCGCTCATCATCTGTCCTTTACGTAACTCCTTTCAGTATCCGATCTTCACCTGAAACAAACAACGAGTTTCAATATCCCAAACTAGTGCCATTCTGGTATTGTATCTTTGTGCAAAATAAAATGCAACAAATCAAATTAGAACAAGGTTTCTAAAACCAAATAACAACTTTGGAGTGTATTATAATCTACATTCGGAGCACTAAAATGCACAGACCACGTTCCTTTTTGCGCCCATGTAGTATTTGACGGCAACTTATCGATACACCCCTAATCATCTTTACCACCAAATTGCACCACATACCTTTCACTGTACTCCCAGTTCTTTTTGCTCTAATTTTTTTCAATTCATTCCACTTCCCCGCATTTGAATCCCTCCGCAGATTTAGTTCTATCAGGTCTCCGGAAATAGAGCTACAGATTCATCTAAGATGGACATCTCACGTTGAATATTGTTGCAAATTCGTCTATCTTCTCTGACAATCAAACACAGACACTTGGGGATAATGCAGCCAGTTATTTGCAAATATATCTTCTAATATTTCAATCAAATATCAGTGTAATCCAATGTTTCGTATTCCATGGGTTGGTACGAACAAGACATCAGTGTGCTACAACCTTGCTTACGAGTCGTCAGTAGTAGCATACTCATTTCTCCTCGATTGTTGGTCATCAAGTCAATCTCTGCTCAGCCTCTCCCCACAAAACATTCAAGGATTTGGCCATTCGGTGCACATTATCTTGTACTTTACCCTTTTCCTCTCATCCATCAACCCAGCATTCCCGTATTCTTGCCCTTGAACAATCACTCGCAAGATCCCCGCTCGCTCTTTAAAACCGATTCTCGCAAGCAAACAAACTGAGAACAGCAATACTAACGTAGTTAAACACTGGCTGATGCATTCACGCACACGTTTGTTCACTTCTCATTGCTGCCTGTTGTTTTATCACTTACTTACCAATCCGCATCAACGAAACTAATTAAAATGCGACAACCATGCTTGGCCTATCATATAAAATGTATGTGAACACATTGGGTCCTTTAGTAACATTGAGGGACTCTCCATCCGTGCTGTCTATTATGATCCGAACTCTGTCGGAACAGACTGGCGAGGGGTAGACTACGATAGTGTCAAAGAGTAAATGATGTGGATCTTCTCTGTATCTTCGCACCGTTCAGGCGAACGACTTTGTTACCGGGATTAACTGGGTGAGAACGGGTGTACATTTGATCTACCGTATAGTTTGCGTTACTCACATTCCGCTTTACGAGTTTTGCCTAAGCTTGACCGTGATTTTAATCAATGGGCGATCATCGATGAATAAAACAATCAAGCATTTCAGTGATACGAGTCAAAGCACTTCTCATGCGGACTCGAATCAATAACCCTATCATTACTTACCCATCTTGATCTTGTGACCTTGTTACGCAATGCGGGACATTGTGTCTGTGACCATAAATCAACACTTCTACTTCACAACCCATTGGTACTTTGCCTCATCACAGGCAAATCGTAGAGAAATCAAACGTTACCATGATCGTATCATTCAATGTAGTATGCTTCACTGTGGCCACTGACAGGGACCTTTATAGGCAATATGAAATTCCCAAGGACTTCGACAAATCATGAGGAAAAACGTGCTTGAATAGCAGAAAATCTAAGAGAATACTCTTCTACCTATAACAGCTGATTGATTTGTTGAGAAAATCGCCGGTCTGCGTTAGAATGTATGCTTTCATCATAACAAATTGAATAGATTTCAATTATTTATCAAAAATGAAGAGATTCAAAGAACGTTTGTCTAAATTTACTCGTTCATTTGTGTCCAGACAATAGGAAAACATTTGTTCGTCAGATAGAACAATAGGGGACTAGATGGTTTTGTTATGATTTGTTTAACGAATAATTCGTTCAAAAAAAAATACACACGTGCAACGGGGTTATGCTTGCCGACATGCATGACATGATGTAAAGACAGCTACAATGCACTGCTCACTGACCCTTTTCTAAAATAACTTTTGTTTGAAAAGTCTGGTCTTCGGGGAACAAAAATTGGGTTTTCTACAAAACTAAAATAACGAAACTCCAAGGTCTCGTCGAAAACCTATGAAATTTTGCTAAGCAATCATCTGTGGTGAGTGGAATTTTACTACGTTCCTCGCATTATTCTTACTGTAATGGTTATGCCATTGCGGATTTGATCACCAGTCAGACTAGGATGGACACGCAGTGCTGTCTATTTCCGATGCGAATGTACCAGTGTTGAAATATATGAATTAGGAAACAATTTTGTTTTCTGCAATTTGCATTCCCATCACCATAAATCTATGTATAAGGGGCAAACTAAAGAGGGTATGCGGTGACTGGACTGGGTCTAGCGAAAATTCGATACAAGTATATGCGCAAATATATTGGCTACAATTATTCTCACGAATTTTACCGATTATACAAATATTGGCAATAATATTTTGTCAGCAGTATTCTCCGATTGAGCTTGCTAATGCACAATTTCATCTCTCCACTATCATTATCATGATCAATCGACTATTTATAAGTTGTTTAATACATCCGAACTCCCGTGAAGCATTGGCTCTGTTTGTTTATTGCCACTCCACCATCTGTCCCCGTAGTCATTGTGAAGTCCCACACGAAAGGGTTGGAGTACAGGTGACCCTCAGCTCTCCTCATCGGGACGTGAATTTCCACTGGTACTTCCAAATCATTTATGAACTTCACATTCTTCCCACACTTCACAGCGTTTGAGGCGTTTATTTTGAATCCAGTTAGCAGCTTGTATTTAAGCACCAATTTGCCCGAAGGGACACACGGAGGAATCGGATACATTTTTCCTTACCAAATCACATATCGCGTTAGTATCAAGCTCACTCGTATGAAATACATAATCACATTTGCTGTGCTGTGGAAGTTATTCACAGAGGTTTCACGAAGTTGATATATTTTTATTGCTTTCACATCAGTATTCCTTCTCCACTTTATGTGCACGTTGTTTTCTGCAAAGCCAGAATTTCCCGTCGTGTAATTAAATGTGAATTCTATTGGCCATTCTTTGTCGTTTTTTCACTTTTCAATGAATTGTATGCCAAAGCCCGAGCGTGATTACATTATTCCACTTAGTGTCCAATGATATTCGTCTGTAACATGGTCTACGCGCACTACTCGTCTTAGAAACCTTCGTACTATTTACATTCGAAACCGTAACTTATGCTGTCTGAATCAATTGTCCACTAAATAATGGACGATCGATCGGTCAGTTTGTTGGCAAATGTGAGGGCCACCAAATTCGTTAGATAATCACCGCGAAGGAAGACAAAAGTGATCTGTTTGGCTGAACAATTTGACTTATGTCCATGAATATCTTTGGTTTTTGGGGAAATACTTTTAGAGGCATTTGAACGGACTATGCACCTGTGTACAATTCAGCAAACAGTCTTGGATGTGCCGATAAGTTAACCTTACCAATCAGGTTAGTACAAATGCATCGATCTAAACACAAATTTCAGTATCGCTGCGCTTGTTAATTGATGGGATAACAACGCGTATTCTATAAATAAGCTGATAGAAAAAAGTGACGATCACTCTCGCGTTTCAATGCTAAATCTAGTGATGGCCACCGGCCTAGTTTTTCAGTTTCTCTGTGGAAAACAGAAATGCAAAATATTTGACGTAAAGCCAAATAAACTGAACGTGACTAAAATTATCGTTTTCAATAACCCGAAAGTTTTGGGAAAAGGTTACCATATCCAACCTTGTTTTAAACAGTTTTCTAATAAATAAGTAAACAGATCGGATATAAAGATCAAGCAGTCATGATATCTCGGTCAGTATCATTTCCGTAGTTAAGACACAATAGTGCGTTATCCTTAATTATCACAGGCATTAACCAAATATGGTGATACACGGCATCATGTATTGACTAATTTGAGAGTTGTGACGGTGTTTGCAGACAAATAAATTCACATAGATCGCTCATTCACTGATCTCGCGCAAGTTAAGTGTCTTTGTTTGGTGTTGTGAAGTTTGAGAAATTCCGAAACTCGTACAAACCACTCTACAAAAGGGTCATTTTAAATCTTTATTCGACTATGTTCAGCATCTGGGAGAGAATTTCACTAAATAAAAACATTTTTTATATCCATTAGTGGAGAATGGAAAATTACGGGACACAATTCGACAAGATTTGCGCATACTACGTGTTCTAAAACAATTACGAAGGGATTTATCATCTCTTTTCGCCTCAAACATTTTGCCACGAGTACGATTCACAACGCTTCATAAGTACTGTCCATTGGCCGTTTCTAGTATCAATCCCTAATTTGCACGACAGTTGGCTTTTTGGGATCATTTCACATTTGTTGATGCGTCTTTCAGTGTATTGTTTTCAATTAATTCTCTAGTTGGTTGTTTAAAATCTCTCGATCTAGGATTCCACTGATTACCCTATGTAACGGATTAGTTGGCAAGTGTTCCATGCAAGCCAATCAACGGAAAATCGGGGCTGCGATTTGTTTTTGCACTATCCAACATGTGTCCCATTCACCCGGATGCATTATCCTGAAATGACCGGGATCTATCTGGTTAGATAAATCGGTGTCAACTCTCTCAAATAGTTTGGTCGAAATCTCCTGATATTTGTCTTACGGGTTTAGTTTGTCTAATCAACTTCTCACGAGGATTCACGTTGGCGGACGTAGCTCCGGCTGTGGCATCATTTGGTGCTCACCGTCTTCCATTTTGGGACAAACATAATAGTGGTTTCTTGCTGGTTAAAGGCGTTGATATACGTGCCCCAAGAGCGGAGTTGGTAACGCGAATGCTGTGTGGCGTAACCATAGACTGAAAATATCGCGTGTAGTGATAAAACGATGGACATGCTTTGCACATTATTATCATTAGCGCTCAACTCATTTGCCCACATTTATTACGGCCCAGTGTATACATATACACATATATATACATATATATATATTTATGCAATCTTCACATGACGGAGACTAAATTTTATGGATTAATACGCATATCCGTGACACAATATGGTGGTTGTTAACATTAGGCTTCTGCGTTCTACTCATGGACAGCGAATTGTGAATGTATATACAGTGGATAAAGAGGAATAAGTTTTCATATAACAAATCATCTATCTAGTTGCGTTGCGACCATGCATGAGGTAATTACACGGTGTTATTAACAACAAATCACGTTCTCTATTACACGCATGACGATCTGCACAGACTGCCTGCCCTCCATTATTCTTTGTTGCCTTACACGAATCCATCAAGCTGAAATGACGGGATTTGTCGATGCGTTGTTCCGTTGATCATTTGAATTTCGGACCCATATCAATGATGCAAATAAGTTTAATCAGTGCTCTCTTATAACTGAAAACACCTTTCAAATGTGTTCATTTCAAGACGAGTAGAATGGAATGGTGTAAACTCCATTTTAAGGACTATGGAGATCTTAATGCTCTGATAGTGAATGAAAGGATTAGCTGAAATTTTTGACTAAAGCAAGGTGAAATTCTAGCGAAAGGCGGTGCAATGCAATGTGCTGCACAAGAGTCATTTTTCCAAACGGCTTTACACATGGTTATTGAAAGCAATTTTATTTTAGTCCCTGGTAATTTATGCCTGTACTTTTTTGAGACTCTTTATCAAATGAGAATGAGATTGTCACGTTGTTGGCCAATATAAAGGAATTAAACAAGGTGTCCCATTCAACTCAAATTTTCTTAAATCGGGACCCCTCTCGTACTTATCGGTAGTTCTATTTGGCCGTCACATTTCAGTCGCACGCCGGAGTATTTTACCTTTTCAAGTTATTGTCCGATTCAACTTTTTCTTCCCCGGATCATAACCTTTATTTGGTAAACACTTTTATAAGCAAGGACAAATTCTTTCAGCAGTTATCAATTGGTTCAAAGGAAAATCTGTTCATTCCATTTTTTGACTTCAAATATGCTCAAGCCAAATGTTCCTCCAAAAGTATCATATAAGTTATGGTTTCATTTACTTCAAGGAAATGAACACGGTTTATTGAATGTATTTCAGTTTGCCATTGGTTTGTTTTGATTACTACCTCGCTCTGCTAGAGCATCGAGAAAAATTACTACTCTTGGTCACTTGTCGCGTTGTCACGGCAACAGCATGAAGTCCTAATGAAGCACGCGCAAATCATGTCGATTTCGTCGTCGATATTATCGTTGGTCATAACTCTCTTCTCTTAATGGGTTCTTCGACATCCGCTAATCATGATTAGTATTAGTCAATTTGGAATATCCCCAATGTGAAAAAAATACTCCGGTTAGGTCCTCTGAGACAGCTTGGACTGGAAAAATGAGTACGAGAAGGACTTTTGTTGATAAAGTGGCTCAGATAGCTCTCATAAATGAAACCTGGTATAATTCAGTGAGTCTTTTTTCCACTTGCGTAATCTGCACATCCCAACATATGCTCACTTTTCATATTCTTGGTAACCAAGGTCGTGTGTAAACAACTACTACCAATTTAACCCGCATCGAATCTAAGTAGGTGGTGGCCGCTGGCTATTTTATGCATTCCCTTGTTGCCCAAAGTATAAAACACCAGAAAATTAATTCCAAGGGGTTAGTTGCATAGGAAAAATGTGCCTATTGAGTTTTGAGGAGGTTAATATCACATGTGCATTTTTAGTCACCAGTGAGCACATGAATAAGTGAAGATTCTCGGAAGTGCGCAACAGATTTGCGATTATTGCCGTTGGTCAGGCATGCATACCCGGTACCCGTCTGCCAACTCACGTACATACTTTAGGTCTATGGCTGTAAGTTATTACCAAAATCTCCTTTGCATCGAAGGGACTTCAACCTATATATCTATAAATATATATATATGGCATTAACTTGACATCAGATGGAGTTTGGAAAACCAGGCCTAACTTACGACGGTGACAAATTACGTTTTTGTAACGATTTACATGGATCGTGAACTTCTCTAAATAGCAGGAAACTTACATGAAGATTAGGGATTAAATACAATCTCGAGCTGGTAGTGTAAGGTACTCCGGTAGTGAAGGTGCACGCTACCTCTGTCGAAAAATAGGCTATCGTACACAGAGTTTCGAAATCACTAAGAACAGATCACTTCGGTTTCGGTCTCAGCCACCTTTGATCTCCTGGCAATCTTTGGTTCTCACCTCGCAACTCCGACTTCAATAAAGCAAGTGGATGGGGTATTAATATGAAAAACCCTGAAACGCTGAATCAGAATCGGATACCTGGAAAAGAAACCTAAATACCTAAACACCACCAACTGCCAGCACTTTGCCATATCTTCTCTCATGTCTAACCGGCCCGGACTGCACCCAAGAAAATTTAACTTGTTCTCCGGATATTCGTGCTCTCGTAATCGTATCAAACGTGCAAAAATACACAAAGAAACCCTCATCATACAACTAACTTTTCTTGTTAGGCGAATTCGGCACGTTGATCTGCTGAGCCAGAATCCACTCTTGTGGTTTTGAACAATGGTAATGTTTTTTGCTTGCGGAAATCGCAAGCGGATTTTCTACTACCCTCATACATCGTGTTGCTGAAATTTTCAGTCCGCCAAATTTTTTTTGATTTTCCCCTTTCTTTTCTGCCTCTGATGCCCCTCAAGCTTTGGTTTTGAAGTTTCAAGTTGAGCACTCCAACCGCTGAGGGGTTTCGGCGAAAACGTTAGACCAAAATCGGCCTACTTTTGTCAGAAATGAGTTATAGGTTTATGACCATGGTTGAATGTACTTTGCTGTTATCTCAGAATGTTTGAACTGTGGGTTCACAGTTCGCATTGGTAAGAAAACTACCTAGGATGTAGAATACTCTTGCTATTCGCTTGAGCAACTTTCATTCTTGTGTACGATTCACCAGTCACTAGCAAATTGGTATCTCACATATGTCCATTGTAAGACGATCAGGCAAACGAGAGGAAACACGTAAGCAAACTCTGCATGAAAATCACTAGACAAACTTTATCTATTGCTGATTTACTTCTTATCCGAAATTTTGTTTTGTTGCGCATCCCAGTTCATTGTACACAAACTCTCAGTGACCAAAGCACCAATGATAATTGTTTTACAAAATGAATTTCATGAATGCGGAATCCAACTATTGTTCAATAGTGCTTGAACTTTCATTGTTTCAGTTCGGCTGCAGCCGAAACTGCCCATTTGGAGAGATTCAAAACATATTTATCCATTTTTAATCGATGCCGTGGGCATTTTTTTCAACGGTTTCTTTCAAATCAACATTTCATTAAACGGAAGATACACTCAACACCACTGACGAAATCTGACTAGACTTGACGGGTTTCATGTGGTGTTTATAAAAATCCGATCATAATCACCCCGGCTGAGAGCACGAATTTGTCTGTGGATCAGTCTGTGACATTTTTCCGGACGCGGGACACTACCGAATTTAATGCGCTCGATTTCTGAACTGACCCACCCATTTTTGGTATCATATACAAGGGAACAAGGTTTCATTTTCACGCAGTAATCGACCAATAAAGCCTTCAGAAATATAAAAAACCGGAGACTACCGTATTTGGATATTTTTACTAAAACAGATTTTGTATTTATCACTGGATAAATGACGTGGTTTTTTCTTCATACTCTACTAACGAAAGTGAACAGGCTTTCTTTTGCGCATTACCTGATACACGAATTCAGTTTGATATAATACACATGCTCTCATTTTTTGTCATTCGTTTCGCAATCTCTTCTGTTTTATTCACGGAGATATTGGACAATAACTTTTTCTACCAGCTCCAGTATAATATTGGCAATTCAGTAATCTGCACCAGTCTTCTGTACGGCTGATTGAGAAGTGTCGGGGTCTGGGAAGTCCTAGTAATTTTCTATCTAGACTGGTCGATAAGCGTGATGTAGCAGTGAATAACAAATCCACTGTCGGCTGAAAAATCCAGTAGTTTACGATGTAGGGCTGTGAATGTAAAAACGCTGTCCCATTTTCTGTTTACTTCTAATGAAGTCCGAAATCACCGTGTTCTCCTCAGTAGTACAAGGTGCCGCTTAATGGCTATATCAAACTTACCTTAGGTGTTTGAACAAAAGAGAATTCAATAATTGAAAACTTAATTCCTTTTCTGCTTCATCCGGGGATCTTACCCAATCAACAGGTTATTCAGATGGAACGCCCTAGGTATGCCATCATGACGTGCTTATCATCTAATAAACCACATTTTTTAACAACCATCATCACAGCAGAATGTAAAACAGCTGGTATACTAAACCGGTTGTAATCAGGAAACTGGCACATCAAAAGAAGTCCACTTATTAAGAAGTGTGTTGGGGGGAAGAGATGGTGATTACAATGGCTTCAATACGACAGTACCGCAAAAGATTAAATGAACGGAATCACGGAGAAATCACAACCACTAACAAACTGAGAGAACTTGCTAATACAGGAATGGCAATGGATCAGTGAATGATATGAATGATATTGTTGAAAAATATATTTATTTTTTGTTCGAAAGTGAATGCTGGCATGCTGTTCTCTACTTTTCTATGGTAGATTTGTACGTGTGTATCCGTGACTTGTCACGAATGGGATAGCAATGAGAATTGTCACCTTTCTTGTGATCACGTGCATACCGTAGTGCGCACCTTCCGATCACCCAACGGACATATGGGACGGAAATTGTCGGTCGATGAGCACAGTTGACAATTGGAATGCAGGCCACGAAAAGTGTCCAACTACGGGAAAAAATACTCCAGATGTTTACGAGGATATACAGGGGAAAAATCTTATTGTCATTGCAAATGAACACAAACCCAGCTCCGGATGTGAGGCAACGGAACACAGCTGAGCACAGAAAAGATGAACGAAAAAGTAATTCGCTCAATTCAGACAGGTAGACAAACACACAAACGACGACGAATTATCCAATTATTTCCGCCTGATCTTTGCCACGGAAAATGCTTCATCTTTCGCAATGATAAAAATGCTTCCATTTGTTTTGTTGCAATCAAACGCTTCCATGGTTAGGATTTTACGCATTAATTCGCCTGGCATTGTTTCACTGAAAAAATTCACTACACAAGAAAGTTGCGCGCGTTTTGAATCTTTCACTATTTACATGTAAACATGGTCGCGATCACCTATTTTCGATATTACCAGTGAAAGGATAAGAGAAATAAAAGAAAATTTCCTGATATAACAAATTTACGGCACATGTTAACCGGAAAAAGTTTAGGAAATTTTCTAGCTCTAGATATATTTGGCCTCGTGTGTGTGTCAATACCTGGTGACCTCAAATATTCTAAGTGGACGTATTAGGCAAGCAATTACTCCGCTACTGAAATCCAGGCTGTTGTCTACGGTATCAGGTAATTTTTTTGTTATCACTGGTATAAGGGATTTATGCAGCAATTGCAACCATACTCATTTCTCCCAAAATTGCGGCAGTCACTTTTTTAATAATTGTTTGTTACGAAATCGTCAGTCGCTTATTTTGTCTCCTTTGTTTTTAAGTTTTTAAAATATGTTGTTAGGATCAACAGTATCGTCTAATGTCTCCTTGTTTACTAATTTGTGAGAATTTTTATAAAAATTGCAATAAAATTAAAATACGAGCAGAAAGCTAAACACGTCTGAGACAAGCAGATGAATTACGAGGATAAAATCTTTTGAGCACAAATTATGACAGTCTGTTCTCCACTTATTTTGTGTTTTGTTAGTCTATCCGTTGCAAATGTATCTTTCCAAGCTTATTCACAGGTGATTTTTCAATAATTCCAGAACAAATGACTGAAACAGTTCCTTGTGACTTTTAGCAACGAGTCAATAGAATAACGTAAGCCAACGGAATATATTAGTTCTAAAATGGCAGCTACTTACTGTGTACCTAATCAAAAAGCACATTAATTTACCATTGTTGATTTCTATGAAACAATATTGGTCAGATCTCAGCGGGCAGGTATTTATCATGTATAAACCGTGTTCACCCGTCTCTAAGTCAAATGGGTATGGTCGTGTTGGAACGCAGATTCAAACTGTTCTCCAAAACGGTGCTGTCTGCATAATCCTTTTTTTGACTACCGCATTTAATTTGTCGACAAAACTTCATCAAGCCAGGTTTGTGCAAAATGATGCAGCCGGTTTTGTTCTCTAAATAACTAAAATAATTCAATCTCTTGTTGGAATTGCTACTGGAATCATTTTACTTGATAACCTTTTCCCATTTTGACTACTACTCCTCGGTGTTGAGGATAAAACACTGTCATCAATAGGAAATACTGTTTATGTCCAGAAGGTCTATCAGTGCAATCAAATTCTTTGTTGCAACTACCGCTCTTGGTTTCCTTCTGTTTTTTACTCTTCTTGTGCATTTTTCTTTTGCTGGCTGAACGACATCCCAATTCGGTCGATAAAATCAACTTCATCAGTTGATATCAATTTGCACACTTATGTAGTCACTGTCCAACTAATCTGCTTCATTGTCCATGAGTCGGGCGGGGGACGTTGATTTTCAAATGAGTACGTAAAACCTCGTGGTTCGTGACCTGAATCGATTGATATTAATGGGACAAGATTTTGTTGACCTGATGGATTGTTATAATGGACGTATTCAATCTTTGTCGCCAAACCTCTTTTTCTAATCCCAAAAAGAATAACTTGTGACGATATCCCCGAATCGATAACAGCGTGTCCACTGACTTCCCCGAGAACAAAACCTTTAGCGATTTACCGTCATTGTATCGAACTAACTAGCCTTGGCTTTTCTATCGAAATTCTGTTTAAATATATGGGCATAAAGCCCATTTCAGGTTAACTTTACTAAAGTCTACCGCATATACTGTGATGTACCAGTCTCGGATTCTGTATAGGAGTTCTCGATCGGTAATATCAATTAGCTCTTGATACATGCAAACCCCATGCCACAGCTTGACAAGAATAACTCAGTGTTATTTATGTGATGCTTTCAGAAAGTGGCTTTGCTTTCCTGCTAATCTGCCTGGTACTTTTACTCAGATGGCAACAACAAATTAAAACCTTTAGGTTTCAAGCCTGTCACGTACATCCACTTGCCCGGGACTGAATTCAGTTTCCTTTTGAACAACCACTAGCCATGCACCAACGTTCTCCGGTTGTGATTGCTACTTTACAGAATTATCCGCTCAGACAGGAAAAAGAACGCATAAAAATGAGAGATCCATTGCAGAGTAGTAAGTTGAAGAACCATACAGATGAAGGGTTTTGAATGCAAGAAAGCCAGTGCCTAGGGCACTGAGTCACATTACCTGTCGTCTCAAACTATCGCTTCGGGTGATTTTGTGGACCTCAAGCCGGCATTCTAATTGGAACTACAAGAGCCATTCCACTGGTTAAAGCTTTCATACTTTTACCCATGTCATCGACTGGCCACCCTAACCATCCTTAAACCATTTGTGTACATCGAGGCAAACTTTCAACGGGCATACGTCAAACATGTCCCATCACTGCACTAGATCGGGTCAGTCTTGATCTTCCCTAATTTGATCTTGGGTGATTTTGCGAAGCACTTACCTTCGTAACCCAATGCATTTTATGAATCTTGTTTAATTGTCTGCAGCCGTTTGGGAGAGTCATGGTCGAAAAGGCCTTCATATCTCCCAGCTCATTTGACTTTAGAGCTACCCTCCCAGGAAAACTAATCGCACTTGGATCCAGTGCTCTTAGCATAAACATCCTAAGAAAAAATGTTGTGGACACTCCCGCAATTCTGTAATTTTTTCACAATCCTCCGGAAGGTTGCTAAAGGGTTATCGTAACTATTCTCCCTCGAAGACAAAAGATATGGTAACAGTGATGTTAGGTAGAAGACAAATGGAAGTGCCATCAAAATGAAAGCTGCGCTTGTGAATAACCGGTGCGCACAACAAGCCAACTAACAAAAACAACTAGTTTCACCATAGAATCATGGATATTCTTCTACAACAAATTCCATGACCGAAATTCGTCTATTAAAATTCTTCCAAGTATCAAACCGGATTTAGTTTTTTGTGATTTGGAAAATTTCGCATTGCAGTTCCATAGAAATAGAACGGTCACACAGGGGCAGTGAAAATATTTTGTAACAGGTAACTCGGTAAATTCTTTTTATCCATCAGCCAAATCACTGTAGTATAGGATTGACCAAACAAAGGTGATTGGTTTATCCTACATGGTCCTGGTTATTCGCGTCATGCTCCAGAAAAATTCGTTATTATGGTAGCACTGAGTGTTCCAGGACAATGCGCCATATGAATATTAAACACATGTGCATAAACAACTAGTAAACTCAAAGACGCTTTGCTTGCACACGGCTACAGTTAGGACTGAATGTGTCTACTGATTCCCACCTGGCTGTGATCAGTTGCTGACTTTAGGTGCGCTTGGGACCGCTATAAGGGCAGCAGTACACCTGCTCTGCTCCCCGCCCCGGTCGCAATAAAATGTCTGTCAACGTCTCCGTCGGGGAACAATTCTTCCGAAGGTGGAACTATATTCTGCATCAATCGAGATGGCCAAATGCCTCGCTCATGTTGAAGAACTGATAACCTTGGTTGCTCAATGGGATATATCGCGTTTCTAATACTTTCAGGACTAATGAAGCCGACTTATATCATGAGAGAAAATACGTGAATTTCAACTGCTGCAAACATCCAGTAAGATGACGGATTCTGTCAAGATTGAGTGTTTTCATGAAATAATTCACCATGTGATATCATCGCCCAACTCACCATAAAGAAACCATGGAAGCACTGTACAGCTATTTCATCCTTGTTAGGAATCATCAGCAGTGCATATCCACCGCGCCCGAACTGGGACGCGAACCCGGGACGAACGATTCTGAGTCAAACGCCTTAGCCATTGCGCTACCGGGCAGGCTCTGAACGGTTTGTTCAACTTCACCACATGATAATATTGCACATATCCGTGACTGATTTGCACGGTTACTGTCCGCTAGCTCACAGTGATCGACTCCTACTGTGCTTCCATGGTTTCTTTATGGTGAGCTGAGCAATGACATCACATCGTGAATTGTTTCCTAAAATTTACAGTTAAATCATTTGACAAAGAGCGAGACGCGGTCCATTTTTAACTACTCTTCTGCTCATGGTAGCTAAATGTTTGGGAGAACCATTGGTCATAACAGGATTTCATCGCTTTTCTCAAGTGCCGTTTTTAAAAACGAAAATTTGGACAGGCAAATGAAGAGAAAGGTAGCGATTCCACAGTTTTGCAAGTTAAAGATATATGGTAAAACATTCTCATCGTTCAGCTAAACGAGATGACCATATCGCAACCTCCACAGTCTGTACTATTACACTATATACAGCCAGAATCTTGTAAGTTACAAAACAACCGTTACATAGTTTTTACCCTTGGACTGGAAAACAAGGACATTTTGTTCTTACAATTTCTCATTATGTCTGAATAAATCACAGTAATTAAACAAATGAAGGAATGATCCTAGGACACTCTTCTCGTGAACATGGTTGTCACTAACTTTGCTCTTCTCATATGCAATAGTTTACCCCCTTGGACCTTGTCAGACCAGCGACGTGACTACCACGCAACCATATAAACAATTCGCTTTTACGCAAACAAAAGTGAAAAACAAATTGCTGTGAGTAATAAAATGAGTCACAATTTTCCGTCTAGTGTGAATAAATCTAAAATAAATCTCAAGTTGAATAAACTGTAAAATAACAAAGAGGTTTCTCGGTTTTCAGGGCCCACTGACGAGGAAGACACGACACTACTGTTTATAACAGATGATCGGCCAAGCCAACTTATCTACTTTTTTCAAACTCCATTTAAATTCGATTGTTTTAACAACCGCAACGTCGAAAGTTATTTTAAATATTAGATTCGCCTAGTGTGTGAACAAATCCTTCGATCAATGTTGAGTGCATGCTGGGTAAATGTCATGCTGCTTCGTAGCGGAGAGATTTCGCACATTCAAAAAGAGGTCATTACTAAAAACGTAAAATGGTTCAGTCTGAATCATCTCCAGAGATCTAGAATCTGGTCAGATTTCGCTGGATATTTAGGTGCAAACGCTATTTACTCGGCACTTGTTATTTTTCACTGAAATAGTTAGCAGTCAAAATAAGCGTCAGGAAAAGAAACAGCATTTTCGAGAAATTGTTGACCAATAGATCATAAACAAAACATCTCAAAAGGCAAATTGACTATTTCAGCTAGTGAATGTCAGGAAACAATACCTTAATCGGACTTGTAAAACCGATAGACAAGGACAAATCAAGCAGCGCATTCGCCAGCATAGCTTGCAAAGTGAATTAAATACTTACTCCTCTAGAATTTCACTGGTCTCTTTTGAAAATCGCACGAGTTAACGGAACCTAGTTTTGCGTGTGTGTGTGTGTGTGTGTGTGTGTGTGTATGTATTCACCCCATTTAAGGAAATGCGCCAACTGTTCACTTACTTGATTTTGTGTGATAATGATTGGTTCGTCCAGTACTATCCAAGTGACACATTCGCTACACGGCGGTGTGGTCAATGAACCGGAATAAGTATAGTACTTGGATGTATCTTCTGAAATTTCATGGCGGGGAAAAATGTACACCAGTTGATTAAACGTTTGCATATTTATCGGCAATTAAAATGACCAGATTTTCTACCCCTCTTCTATACGCTTGAAATCAGTACTGCATAATTCGTCCAGCAGAGAAGGGAGAACAGTTCAAGCAGTAACTCGTTATTTCACGAAACATCTATAATAGATTGGGTTTTTTCACGCATAATATTACTGTATATCAGTCTTGGTTGGGTTCATTTCTTTGATGCGTTGCGGCTAAGTTAGTGTTTCGGTACTTACTTTCGGTTTTACTGACTCACTGTTTATCATTTCTGTCATATCCATCGAGCCCAATGCTCCACATGATATGATTCACTTCTTTGTTGTTTACGATGAAATGAAGTTCTGGGAACCCGGGTGCCAACTCGTAAATTCAGCAGTTGTCAAAGTAAGAAAAACACCGTACAGAAGAATGACACGGTGAATGCGAAAACGCAAACCGATAGACGTCACGTGAAAGCCCTCAGTATCGCCCTGGACAAACCGATCAATAAGTTCTGCCTCCCTGGCATAGTTTGGGACACTTCGCTTGTACGAACACTTCCGGTATTTGGATAGAAATCGTCAAATTGACGTTGACATTAAAAGCAACTAACGGGAAACTATGGTTATACTAATCATTCGTCAGGCCATGCATTGCTTGCCACGATCATAACTCCCCTGCACTTTAATTTCATTTTTTGACGACCCTTTATGTTTTGTTATTAGTTAAACGCTCCTGAAGGAAAGGTTTGATCTGAATCCAACTCTATTTTTTGCGAGGAAACATCGGGTAATGTAGATTAGTTTTGTTATCTCGACGGTTACGTCCAAAGATGTGCTACTGTATTTGAAAATGATTCTTAGGTATGTATAAAACTTCATTGGTTTTCACCGAGTTCAGACTTATGGGTTGTCGGTTATCGGTCAGTAGTTCAGGAAGGTCTCTGCTGCTATATGGATTAGCAATTTGGCAGTTCAGGAAAAATGCACGAAACATTTCAACATCGGCATCTTTGTAGCGATACCAGAATATCGCGAGAGTTGAAAACATTAGGTCAGGAAGATCAGTCAGCAGAGCAGGCACTGAACTGAAATATATTAAGACACTTGGGACGTTCCCCAGAACGACTCCTTCGGTGTATGCGTCCTTCGCGGTAGGTACTGGCTGGAAGATGAGTAGCAGCAGTCATCCTATGAGAAATCGAAGGCGTATGCAAAATCCAAACCGCGAACCGAGTTGATTAGGTCTTATTAGACTGCCAGGTTAGGGTGCGCAACATTTGTAACATGGAGCTTGGAGAAATTAGTTGGTCTGGTTATGTGCACTCAGATGTGTTCATGCATTCACTATCCTTAATTTTCTACGTAATTGCTTCACGCATGACCCTACGGTTTTTTCCTTACTATTCGTCAATTATTTGGTTTTTGGATAGTGTTGCAAGGTACCAAACAAAACTAGAACGCATTGGTGCATAGTTATTGACAGTGGAAATGGAAATGGGCTGAGGGAACGGAAGATATTAGGAGACAGCAATGGGAATCAGGAAGCTGTAAAGAGAGGGAAGTCGTTACGAAACTGGGCTGAATTTTAAGGCAGTTCTGAGCGAACAATGCAACTACATTTCATTGGACAGAAACGCCATTGATAATTACCTTTTCAGTTTCTTTAGTGATAGTAACAAAGTATTTCGAAATGTTAGAAAGTGAGCCACAGTTAAGTACAAGCCACCGAACTGGTGGTAGAAGGGCTTGATCCTACAACATGCCAGTTCAAACACTACTATATTTCCGCTAGCCTCTCATCGTCCTGAACGAATTGTTTTGCCCTATGTCGGGTTATCATCAGCTACAAGCAGTTGTTGCAGCATTGAGTCGAAACTCGTCCTCGTGAGTTTGAACGGAAAAATTACGATTTATATATATATATATATATATTTATAATATCGGCTTGAAACCAAGCATGATGCTAACGCAGCAACATGAAATAGAATACTGCAGGAATTAGACAGCAGAGGAAAAATATTAAACAAAAAAAAACAATATTTTTTAAACGAATGAGATCCAGAGCATTTAAAGAGAATGACTTCACTAGTAGCAGTTTATTTTAGTGGTCCCACCCTGAATTTAAATTTCACATGATTCACTTATATGTAGTTAGTGAAACTGAACGCTGCATCTCGTGGGTAGATCAATAGCCTTTTAAAACGAAAACAAAGTACTTCGTGAACAATAATAGTCCATACCAGTTCTCTACTAATGTATTCTTAAAATGAAACCCATATTTGTTTTCTCAATATGCCCATGTTGCCCTTTGGGCATAATTGTTTTGTTGTCACGCAGAAAAATTACGATCTAATCACCACGTGCATTTTTCCTCCGCAGTTCCACTTCAGTATTATTTTGTTTGAAACAGATTGGGCAAAACTTTATTTTTGGAGAGTCCCGGCACCACTATTTGTATTTTTCACCTGCTAGATGTGCACCACAGTGAACAGATGAATTGATCACTCGGCAAAAAATAGTAATGACCCAAAGGTGCAATTGGTTCCCACACCGGATCACGTTTACAGCCATTGAAACCGTGCTACTCTTTCCTTGCATTGGAATACGCTTGAAGGAGAGTATCTTCTAAAGGAACATAAAATAAATGTCTTTCCTATTATTAACTAAATAGCGTGATGTGATATTACAGGAGGAAGTCAGCAAACGACTGCTTGCTTCCAAACTCTGTAGAGGAAAAACGGTTCATTATTTACAACTGTTAGCCCCGCAAGGACGAGCAGCGGATTTGGTTGCTACCCCGAAGCACCGAATATCATAATACAGAAAGATTATACAGGGAGAAAGAATGCCACTGACTGCGGTATTTAGCTGTATATGCCTAAAATCATTAACCAACGTTTTGGGGTTTCCATAGTCCTCCGTAGGATCACGAACCGACCATCTTGAGCCATCTTCTGTCAACAATCTGCCTCGAAGAACAGTGGGAAGAACCAAACTCGGGACACTTCAATACGAATAATTGCAAGTTCTTCGCTCAGAATTTAGTTAAAATATGATGAATATTTTCTTCCTGAGGTCCTCTAAGCTCAGTTCCTTAAAAAAATGATGCCAATCTTAGAGGCTGCATTAGACTGAACACGGGTGAAGTTAAAACGAATGATTAGTTACGGTGCATTGATTACAGATATATTTTCAAGTCCACTTTATTTTTCTGTCTTTTATTAGCTATTCTTCAATTCACACATAGAGCTTTGCAATTCTGTGTTTACTTAATTTGTACGGACCTTCCACGTTAAGAAACTTCTAGTAATTCATTGATTTTTTTAGTGGGATTTACACCTCAAACAAATAACTTATGGAATCCCACAGCTGAGCACGTATTGAAAACAAGTTAGATGGGCTAATTTATACTGTTGAAACTCCGCACAAGGAGTAATATTTTATCAAAATCAGCTGAAGATAACAAAACCAAGGCAGCATTTTGAAGTTAGTCCTTTCCTCCATTCCAACATTTGAGAATACTCATTCAGTAAAAATTTAAAGATGACTACATGTGAATGGATGCGAAAAATACAAAAACGCCAAGTTATATATTGTTTCGAATCATATAATTTTGAATCTACGGCCTTTAACAATGAAGACCAACTACTAATATTGTCAGTACTTATCATGGTTAATAATACAAATAATAAGGCTTTGTCTTTCAACACAGGTCATCAAGCCAAGAACCAAACCGGTGTTCGGTCGGAAAATTAGTGTGCAGGAAATGTCTTCCTTCTACACAAATTTCTTGTTCACAGGCAGTACCTGCATCGAAGACTCGGGGTTAAAGACTTTCTAAACCCCATCGCTCGACCGTTCAGTCAGGTCATGCGAACAATTTAGGTTTTACCGGAACCCAAGGCCTCGCTCAGGTAAGGGCGGGAAAAACATTAATGGTTCATATGGGACCAAACACAAAAGGTACACGGTAAGCGCGGAATTTGAATTCGCATAATTCGGAGAAATGTTTGTGATACGCAGCTGAAATCTTCCGAACCGAAACCAGATAACTTTTAATACAGTTGAGGAGTATGATCAGCACAGCATATCAAAAACATTTTATACTAATAAATGTGTGCACTGGGATTTCGGTGTTTCTCATGGGAGTCAAAGTGGTGTTCATATCTTGCCAGGAAGTTACGAGCCACGGATGCACATTTTCAGATAAAACCTTATAGTTGACTGGTCCCTCTTCAGACTTTTGTGGAACCAAAGATCAGCCACCAAAAACAAATTGGTATTTATCAAATAATGCACAGGATTTTTTGCATAAAATCAGAGATTTCAGTTTTGAGCACTGTTATAATCATGCTGGTCGGATTGTCATTCGGTCCATTATTTATGAGCCAAGAGGTGCTGATTTCCGACAGTCATCGTTGATGATCCAAAAAGCGTACGGAATGAGTATGTAAAAGAGGAATCATGTAATTGTAATTCTGCAGTGGCCGAGTGACAATCAGAGGTCCGGTATTTTGATAGTATCCTGAAACCAATGGTCCTGGCAGCATCGTTGTAAAGGAATATTGTGTGTAATATAGGAAGCGAGTAACCCGAGGGAACGTGTGCAGAAAACCGAAAAGGGTGACTGTTGTTCTGATATCAGCACGCGTTTACCGCAAATTTCATTTTATAAATTTACAGTGAGCATTTTGCATGAAACTAAAGGCACAATCATCCAGTTTTGTTGCCGTCATTTTTTACTGAGAAACTGTGAAAAACACGGAAAATTTCCATAGGCACGAGAAGCATTGCTTTTGGACCACTACTGAGAAAATTCGCAGGGCTGATATAATTAATTTGTCAGAATTATTTGTTCAATCCCAGAAAAAACTACAGCTATTTAACTTTTTCAACCTGTCACCTGTGAATGGAGATTGTCGTTTATCCAGGAAGCACTTCGATGCGCTCGAATCGCCAATGAGCAATATGAACCGAAACAATGTTGTCCCTTCTGGCAAATACCGTATGCATTGACCTAATTTGTCTTCTTCGCCGGCATGTTTGCCTTTGAAAAGGTTACTTTCGACCGTGAAATCCTGATTGAGTCCGGGAGTTTGTTGATTAGATTGATATAACTGACACACATCAATGCGGCGTAGGGGAATTTGCCATGCTTAGTAAACGGCTGACAATCGACAGGCTCGGTTGCTTGATTCGGTCCAACTTTAACTGGGACTCTGATTAGACCTTATTAACAATGGTTGTCAAAAAATGCAACAACTGTAAATTTTCTAAACTTAATCTTTGATGGTTAATGAAGAAGTGAGAAGTCGTGATGAATCGATGCATCATGGGATAGTTTTTAATGAGGTCAATAAATGCCATATTTTTACAGTAACTGAGCGGTTCCCATCGGTATATATAATGTCCGTTAGTGAAGAAGAGCGAGCGGTTTCTGGATTCCCGTTTGACATGCTTAGTATTTCCACAAAGCCTTCCACATCTGAAATCTCTTCCATTTGGCTGAAGTCCCCGAAAACCTGCAGCACTTGGCAGCAATCATACTGTTCCACTGCATTAGCAGACCTCGAACGGAACTGCTGGAGCTTGTTTTTGATCTCATATGACAGTCTTGGTTATTTCAATTTATAATGCACGATAAACTATTGGCTCTAGGCTCTAAAGAAAAGATGATAGCCGGTAGGAGATTGCAGTCTATCATAACTGACCCTGGCAAACGATGGATAGAAAAAGAATGACATTCAAAAGTGGTGCAACATTATTTTCTACCTGCTATAATGGTGACGTAATATCTTGCAGTCATCCCTTTATTTGCGTTTTGAAAAATATGAAATTTGATCTGCCATTTGAGCTGTTGGACATCAAACGAAATAATCTGTGCTGCCGCTGTCCTATAATTGCCAAGTAGCCACTGTGTCACGTCCAAAAATCCCCTAGCTCAAATCATCTAAACTAATCACCGCTGCGGACGGATGCATGCTTGGTCTGTCACTTTACTTTCTATTTTGAATCAATTTCCTGTTGCACCACATTTCGAAAGAGTGGCTAATTTGCTCTTCAGCTTGATGCATAGACAAGACTTGCAGAGCGCAAGCTAAGCTCATGTGAGCATCATTTAAATTTGATAATAAATAGCTTTTCCTTGTATTAGCTTCCCTTTTTCCTATGTTCTGTCTAGAAATACCTTTTATCTAAGGACTACTAACGTCCCGCTTTCGTTCATTGGAGGGTAGGCAGTCAAATGGTACCAGTATGCAGCTATACCACTTAAAAGGCTTCAGTAACCTTCGGTCAATAAAGTCAGTAGGTACCTCCTATTCGCCATTCACAACTGTTTCATGACATTTTCACTGCCCAGGCGGCTCAACACGAGAATCAACCCTCACCTTTCCCTCTTGTGATTTGATTATGCCGCCTAGTGTCACGTCTAACCTAATGGAGATAAAATCAGTGTATAAGCAATTTCAACCCATTTCCCTATTCACTTAAGCTCTATGCAGCCTGTGAAATCGGAACGGGGTAAACATAATTTACTGAAGTGAACATACGGAATTATCCTTTGATGTGTGACCAGAAAAATAAACTGCAGCAAAATTTCCGCAAAGCATTTTCATCATTTATCGAAATCAAACAGACGATCCACTTTTAGGCTTCCAAAGAAAATCCTCTGAGCATAGATAAACATAAAAGAATTAAACGTGAAACCCCCTACAAACAAGCAAATATTGGAAGCATTCGATACAAAAATCATTAATTGATTATGGCGAAGACACAAAAAACTTTTTGCCGTTGTTTATTATCTCTCAGCTATTTTGCCCACTTTCTGTAAAGTTCTGTGAATAGGTTGTTGCGATAGCACCATGTTTGCTTTCAAGTCAGTGCAAAATATATATATACATACATATATGCACGTACTCATCCCCCGATTTTCACCTTTTTCACGCCGCACCACAATATGACCACTCGTCCAGGCCTTATAATTACCCCGGATACAATCCAACCACTCCCAATCTAGTGACTCTTACTTGAATCGGCAAATCAAAGGACCAGCCTAGATCCATCCTAGTCCCTAAAATTTCTTTCAGTCCACATAACACCTACTGTGTCTCCTCAATTCCATTTCCAAAACCTGTAAAGGCTACAAAATGGGTCACTGAATACGATGCTCTTCTCTGACATCACGTTCTGCTATCACGTTCGGTATATTCCAAATCTGTTTCCCTTGGCTACAGGCGGAATTTCTGAAAATGTTGAGAATGAAACAAGCAGGCATTTAAAAAGTGAGTGGCGTAATAAGTATGCTTAAATGGGTGCACTAATTTAGGCGTGAATAAGCAGCAATCGATGGAAACCGCTGTCACCATTGAGAATGTAAATACAAAGATCCATTGATAAAATAACCTCCAGAGATAGATTGGTAAATTTTAATTGGAATAAAGAACAAAAGCATTCCAACGAAAGATTATTATGGTGAACTTACTCGGAACGAGGTCATGAAGTGATAAACGGGGTTCCAGAACTTTCTGATCACCTTTCTTTAACCCGACCAGTGTATTGCACAAATGTTCCAGCGCCGGATTAGTTTGGTTACCCAGCTATACGTCGTCGGTTGGACATGCGATTTGCGAATAGAAAGAATGCCAGATTAAGTGTTATCAGTGTGTTGCAAGCATACTAAGTGGGAAATGAATTTCGGTTAGAACCCGGTTAGAAGTAATGTGTGCGGTATTGTTTTTCCGTCAACTACCAATCTGAAAGGCAGAAACTGTTCTGACTTTAGATCCTTTTAGTATCTTATTTGAATTGTCAGTAGTACAATTTCGAATTATGAATTTGATTGAAAAAATAATGAAGAGGAAGCAAAATGGGAGCATGCAGATAATGGTTCTCATTTGGAATCCGGAAATTTGAAGTTTATCTAAACAGATACTTGATCATAGTCGAAAGAATGAAATAGATATTGCTAAAACTACACTCATTTAAGCCAGTGGTCCGTATAACCGACCTATAATCCATCTTGTGATTTCAACTCATATCCCAATCGAACAAAACTGGCTAGGATCCTTATTACCTGACTTTTTTCATGTGTTGTTTCGTTGTCCAAAATAAATCGAAACACGGGATATCTTCCCGCATTCAATTCGGTGACAGGAATGAACACTAGTTATGACCTGTTCAACAAACTGCCTGTCCAGAAATTGGAACAAATAGATCACAGTATGTTCCAAATCTCATCAGTTCATTGTACCAAATGAAAAAATCAAATTTTTGGTGGAAAGAATGAAAATTTCTAATGCCTTTTGGTCGATCCAACTATTTTTAGTTCAGTTTTGTTCCATCAAATCAAATACGCAATGCGGCAAAATTTTAATCACCATGTTTTTTGAACGTGAACTGGTTCTGAGGAATAAATTCAAAAGAAAAGGGTTTTTTGTCTATAATATGCTTTAGACAGAGCAATAGGTGGAATGGCATTTACAGAAAGTAAATGACACTGATACAACTGACATTTATTTGATATTGCAAATACTATCGGTTTTAAACTAGAACAAAACTTTAGCCCTGGACTGGCTCCGTTCTATGCGACGAACTGTAGGGTGAAAATTGCGTCACTTGGATAGGTCCTCCCATACGGTATGTCCAACGAAGATGGAAGGTAGGCAAGCATTGTTGATAATAAGGGATCGACATACTCTTGATTCAAAATGGTGCGACCAAATTAGTAACACCAAACTCAGGCAAAGGGTTGTTGAACCAAAGCCCAATAATCGGAACAATTAAGGAATGCGAACTGACAGTCCCGGCTACTGGCACATCCAAACATGAAGAATTATTTGACGCGCACAGTTCATTAGGGAAGATGATGATTAGAAGATGATTCGAGGTGATAAGTCTGGGAAAAGAAAAAAAGTGTAGAAGCATTGACTAGTTTATTAGTTCAAGGAGTTTGGATTCTAATTTTGTCTAGGCATCCACGAGTTCTTCTCATAGTATTGTACCCTGTGTCAGAATTCTCCCCTAATTCACAACTGTTCGACTTATTACTTGCTTGTTGACTTGCTGTTCAGCCGGTTCGCACACTTGCGAGCGGAGGGCGTTGCGAGATCAATCCACAATCAATCCACAACACTGGGACATTTGTACACTTATTTCACTGAGCAGTTCTGTTCGGCCCAGAGTTGGGTGATTGTTCTAATTGGCAATCTTAACCGCTGTTCAAGTTTGAACTGAGCGATAAAACTCAATTTCCTGCATTTTTACGCCATTTACATGATAAAAATGAAATTTCGAATTCTTTGATGCGACTCTCTGAAGAAGGGAGCGATTTATGGAGTAGATTTTTAAATGGAGAAACAGCAGACAGAAAACCACATGAGAGAATCGACTCCTCAACGCTACCGGGAATAATCCCATATTCGCTTGCATACTGACTGTATAACAAAATGTCCTCTTTTATGATAACAACTTCTAACTGTCATCTGCGAGGTCAATCGATAGATGCTCGCTACACGTGCACTCATTCACTACACCGTAATTTGACATCTCATTTCACTTTACTCCCAAGGCTTTTGAGTTTGGATGACTTTTTGGCTGTGAGTGTACGCTTGGACTAGAGTGGACCCTCATCACCGAAGAACAGCTCTGACTCAGCCAATTTGGGATAATTCTCACCGTGTTTTGGGTCACACTCCTAGCCTCGGACTCTCCATCGTGGCGTTAGCTGTTCACAATTTTCCCGGAAAACCTCATGCCAACAAGACTAGGCTTTCCGTCACAGTGCTCGATAATCAGGCTGCAATTTTTCGCCCACCTGTTGAGGTGACAGTGGCAATGCGAATGTACGGCTGAATCTGTCAAACTGTGGATCACAGTCAAATGCACCCACTCGCTAGCATTGTTTTCCGAATCGGTGCTGAGCTATTGGCCATTCAAAGGCCAACCTCAGAAATCAAAATCTCATTAAAACCGAAGTCCCCGGTTTTAGAACGAATTAATAAGAAGTGCTCATATGCAGTGTATTTCCAAATTACTCGAAAGAAATTCTACCTGATCAAAATATTTTCTCAAACCTGTGTTTTATCCCTTTATTAGGGTTATGCCTCCGATGTTTAACTTCTAAATACCATACATATGGTCAGAATTACTGAAAGCAACAAAACATTATCTGCTCATTCTTTCCTGCTTACGATTGTTATTTCTTTCGTTTCAGACGTTCGGTAAGGCTGTACACTGAAAATTTGACGAATAGTGCGGAAAATGTGCCTGGAAGTCAACTAAGAACGATGGATACAAAAAATGGAAATCGGAAACCACTACGTGGACTTTCTTTTCCAAAATCTGCCTCACTTTTCAGCCAGAACTCTTCGGCCGGTTTAATCACTGCTCTCAAAATACTCTGGACTAACTGGTTTGAAGTTAAAATCCGCGATTGAGTGGAAAAATCTATGCTTATTTTCTCCTCTGCTTTACAACAAAATACAATGTGGTAAATGTATGTGAACTGTGACTTTATTGACAAGTAAGCAGGAAAGTTATTTATGATTGGGAACAATTTCGAATGAACGATTTGTACACGCACGCACGTTCTGACCTGCTTCACCCTGCGTAGATCATCTCACAGACGAACACGAAAGTTTCCGAGAACGAAGAATAGTGATGAAAACTAACAATTTGTATAAGGATTGAGGCACTAGAGACTAACAAACTTATGTGAAGCATATCGATCCGGTCTAGAAAGATGCCGCAGGTAGACAAATAGAAAACAGTTAGGCACAAGTGACAATGTGTAGTGCTTTTTTAAGCCTCCATCCCAAAATCAACGGAACTGAACTGTTAGCGCATTTCTCCAAGGTCACATGTGGATTGTAATTGGAACAAATCTATGTATGTGCACGCGAGGAAAGTTATGCGATGAAAAGCTGAAACACTGGGAACGCATAGTTAGTTTGCATAATGAAAATGAGAGGGCATGATATCCGATTAGCATACCCCGCCTGGATGTACGGAGATAGAGTTAGCCACACTATGATCTGTTCGTCCAATTTTCGGACTGCATTAATAATTCATATGTATCAGTGTGCCCCTATGTGAATAACTAATCTTTTGCGTGTTTGTTCGTCAGATCAATCGAGGACCGAAACCAGGACGACGGAGGCAATGTCACAATACTGAATTGTCGTAAAACAATGCTTCTACATTCAGTCAGCTATCGGAAGTGATTTTTTGCCTTTCTATCGAAAGTGCACTGATTTCAATTTATAAAAAAGTGATTCATGTGTTCCTGGTTTTCACAAGACACAATACTTTAGTGGAAAGTTGGGCAATTTATGTTCCAAGTTATGCAAACTCAGTGGCAGGTATTTAGATTTAAAAGTTGGCCGAGAATCAACATGGTTGCAAGTATGTCATATTTATTGTTGGTGGGTTTTCAGTAACGTCATGACTTTAGTTTTCCCAATCGTTTCCATTTATTCGCTTTACTACCCTAGCAAGCAATCACAAACTTAATGACTTCGGATTACAAATGTGAAACTGAATCAGAGATGGTTATGTTGTTAATGACGACATCATTGCGAAACCCGAAGTTCATTTCTAAATGTAAACTGAGAAATGAGACGAAACGGTACATTGATCGGGAACAGGAGAATAGAAACCCCCTCTCCAAACTAGAGTACACAAAGTATCTAAAGTTACATGGTTACCTAAGTTAAGGTTGAATATCACAAATCCGGGAATGGGAAGGTATTTAAACACGTTGTCCCTGAATTCAGCCTATCGCTGCACCGTTTTATCGTAATCACGAGATTGTTAAGCTTCAAAATCTGTTTTTCAAACTACGGATGCATTAATCAGTCGGCCTAACCTAGCACTGATGACTTCATCCGCTGTAAAATATATGTTCCAATAAAACGGATAAAATGTAAATACGCATCTTGCTGATAAATCTATAGTTCTCGAACGCAATAAGTTTGTGGCTTAGTTAACAGAAATTAAAGAAAGATTGTGACACACAAGTTTCCTTTTCGGCTTCCAAGATTAATCTTTCTTACTGACCATCAAGTGTACCTCCATAGGAACCCCTACTTTTGCTATATGATATACGCCAAACGTCAGCATAAGTAAGACTCTCAGAATACAAGTAAATCGTCAGTGCACGTGGAAAAGCTTAACAGTAGTTCTAAACGGTGTTGTTCTGCAGTTCAATTTTTTATCTTAGGGGAACTTTATGGGACTAATTAGTCCTACTAGTTATTTGTTTCGTGGCATGTATCTGCTAGCAACAAGGCTTTCTATCTGCTGACTAACAACATGCTCACTAAATACATGGCTTTCGAACAACTCGTACTAAAGATTATATAGAACTACAACTTGGAAGATATTTTTGCATTTAGGAAGATGATCAGCAAATTTGGGAAGAATCAATTCTAAACCATTTGGTGAAATCAAGTAGTTATTTATTCAACAATCTTAAGCCACTTTTCCAAATAATTGAACTTGCATTTCACTAATCAGGTTATTATGGAAGCAATATGAGTACTGATTTACATGTTGGTCACAAAACTAGAATTATTCATTGAAATTTAACAGATATTAGATCAAGTCAATTGAACATGAAATCTATTTAAATTATTATTCAGTGGAGCTAATTTGGTTTTAAAATGGATGCAGTTCCAGATCCCTTTTTTACTGCTGGTTGAAAGCAACTTGATGAATTTCGCTCTGATAAAAGCATACCTGTTCGGAATCAACGTCTTTCAGGTCTCAGTTTAGAACATTACACATCTTATTTTATCACCTTATATATTGACTCGTCAATCTGCACTCAGCAGCTTTACGAACTCGAAAGTTTGCCCAATATCTTGGAGGATAACAAATCTGTATGAATTTTAACTAAAAACTGAGTGGAAATTCCACTAGGCACTTTAATGATAATGTAACAACAGACAGAAATCGAATTTCCTTTCAACCTTCTTTACCACTTTTAGTTCAAAATATCTGAGCGCTAAGCCCGCAACTGGTTGTTGGCTTTAAATTCAGGATGTGCTCCATGTTGGCATGATCTGAGTTTGAAACACTTATGCGGGAAATCTATGTCTTGGTTCAATAGTTGTTATTTTTATTTTAATAACCGTGAAACAATAGTTCTCATTTTATTTCGGCTATTCTTTGAACACTTAAACTGCAAATAGTTGATCTTCCAACCCCGCATAACTAACCTTATGATTCACTCAGTTTTGAGGATAAATTTTAAACAATTGTTCGGGAAATGTTTACTTTATTGAGGTGGAATGAGATGCAAGATTTGATGTAGCAATGGAAATCTACTAACATAGAAGGCATCCAGAAGTCGACACCGGGAGTCCAAATTAAAACGGAGACCTTCCTCTAATACTATACCACTTTGGAGACGGCTCCCGAAGTCAAATAACAGCTAAACAACCGGTTTCGCGCGAACCATCATTCCAAAAATATCACTGGATTATCTTTGTCGGTCACTTTACAACGGGAGCAAACAACACAGGTTAGCAGCAACAGATCGTTCTTCAGTTGGTTTGCGATGGCAAGGGAAGCAAAATTTGACGTAGCACTGGAAATCCACTTATGCGTCATACACCTCGCGTTCGAGAGCCATCCATATGGTAGCTCAGAAGTTCGGTAAGCGCAAAATCACCAACTTGCGAAGTAGACTTTTGGATGGACGGTGCACAAGTGGATTTCTAATGTTACAAATTTCATATTACAAAATGTCTACTGGCGTAGCAAAACAGTTCGCAACAAAATTCGGTGCTACGTCTTCAAATGGAGGCGGTTATGGAGTGGATGAGGTTTTCAGCAAATTTTCGTGAGTGAAAAATCAATTTGCTTAACATTAATTTATCAAATATGAAGAAACTCAAAAGACAGCTCATAAAAATAAGCCCTAGGACTTCCAAACAAAACAGAAAAACAGGAAACTGCTCCTAGGCATCAAATTTATGGAATCAATTATTGAAAAAGCTTCAAGAAAGATGATAGATAGGTTTCATGTCTAGAGATAAACCTTTTCCAAATTCATGAATTGCAATGAAGTACGGTTTCGCTATTTTCAGCCAATATTTTGATGTTATTGTGTAACCGTCAAATTTAAAAGTTTTCTCACCTGACTGAGCAGGTACAGATATAAATATAGTAATAATACGAGAACCTTGATTTTAATCAAGCTGTTTGAAAAACAGGCAGATGCCGTTGACACGTTCATATTTAATATCGAACAAAAGTTTGCCTCATATATCTGCTAGCCAATTATCAGTGCACTACATTGTTCCAGCAAAGGTTCTATAAAGATGCGCAATTCTGTAGCCTGCTTATTCTGCTTATCGGTCTACACTTTCGCGTCCCATGTCTAACAGCAGGTCGTGAGTATACGCTGTTCTAAATGTCTTCCAGAATATATTTACCAGATTTTCCTGGCAACAAAGTGATTTCAGTAAAAGTTCTTTCTTATTAATGGAACTAACCTGAAGAAATATTCCCAAGACAGAAAGTCCGTCTGGTCTTTCGGTCAGTACATCGTTGGGACCATATTTGGAGTTGGCAAAAACCATATGCAATTCAGAGGGACTGCTAACTCCGTTAACATGATGTTCAGATCCCCACGTATTTCCAGACCCCCAATGAAAATGAAACTGAGCTAGGTGGTAATCCGTTTCTAATGGTCCTCCACGCAGCACTGAAAAAAAGAGATTCTGTCAGCATGCAAGAAAGCACAGTATTTTTGTTAACCAAAATTACTAAGGATACAAATCCTCAGTAAACAGAAACTGATTAAACTGCCAAAAATCTGGCCACTTATTGATAGCAAAAACGACAGGAATATCAATTTTAAAATGGGTTTTCAAAATAAAATTCGATTGCAATGAGACATTGATCGCTTTGCTTCTCCCACACTTTTCAATGTGACTGATTTTTATCTGTTTTGACTTATTCTGTGGACATGATTTTTATGCTACTTCTTCCTTCTTGGACGGACACTTGAGCGTTTATTCCACCTAGAAATTAATGTTTCTGGTGCCAACCAAACCCGGATGGCAGCGGTGCAGTACAGCCGACTTGGTAAAATAAAACAAAGCTGATTTTATTCATAGGTTCAGGCTAGCCATCAGCATTAAATGTATAGGCATTTTTCGTAAAAACGTCTATGGTGAATAAATTTGTCCGTAACAGAACAATTATAGATCAGCCAAAACCGTCAGGTCATTTTAGAGGTATTCCGTTCCAATTTTTTTACTTTCTATGCAATATATCCTGATGAACCTGACTTGAAATCACCCGAACGCACGCTTGTAGTAGATTTATACTTAAGCCTTTTGAAATGAGATCTAAGCAGTTTACCAGCTACAAAAGTGCCATTCAGTATAAGCCTTTCTAAACTCCTTGTGGCTTGAAGATATCATCCGCAGGCGTTCAAGGCAAAACCATTAACTGATTATTTCCGTTTTTGCGACACAATCTATTTTTATAAAAAGTTGTGCGTGCTTTTCAATATGAAAACACACTTGCCCTTCAATCACCAGTACCAATCTTCTGGCCGAAGAGCAAATTAAGGAATCCACTCATCCAAGGAAATGGCCCTACGTAAACTGCATCGAGAATCTGATTAACTAAGAAGCTTGGCTAGGCTTTGTTCTATAAGTTTGAAATACTACGATACGCGGAATTTTTAAGCAGATACCTGGACAGGGAAAACACCAGTGTTAGTTACTTTTAGCAAACGTTTCATTTGTTTGTTAGTGGACCACACAACCAGGGTGACCTGTTTTCTTTATTTACCACTTCCCAGTGAAGGGACAGCTGAACGTTTTAACAGACAAACCTTTTACTACTAGCCTAAGTGTATTTGTGATATTGCATTTTCCCCAGCGAAGCCCAAAATAAGGCGGATTAAAAAAAGAGTATATATAAGTAGTTTTATAGAAAATAAATTCCTCCATCAATAAAATACGAGACTATTGATGAGTGGACCGTTTTGTTGAAACTTATTGAACATATTTGTTAGTAATAAGAAATTCGCATCTTCTTCCTTCCACACGAGATTCTTTTAAATTTACAAATGCATAAAAGAGCATCAGCCACGCTGACTTCAGCGCGAAGAGAATGGGTCTGCCTCCAGCTCGATCACGACTTAGTTAGTTCAATCAGTGCATCCGGTAGGACCTAGGCAAGCATTTTGTGTCAATTGCAGAGCAACGCTTCACGAATCGATCCAGAACATTAGAGATCACCAAAGTGGTCACTATGCCTGTCCTGAAGATCGAACTGCATGGGCAGAAGAAGTTTATGCATGCTCCAAGACTACCCAAGCCAATGTTTGAAAGCGTCACTCGTGACCAATTTAACGACCCAGATCACGGATTGCCACGCCATAAGCCCCTATCTAGATAAACCAATCGACTGATTGGCCAACCAACTGCATAGCAAACCGGCTGAACTTGCACTAACTGTGTCTCCTAATCCCCACTTCGTGTTAAACAATTTTGGCGGAAAGCGCTTGAGAAAGAATAAATAAAACTCTATAATAATTACTGGCCAAACAAAATAGTGCAAAACATGTCCAACAACGGTTTATATGCACATAGTATCAGCCTGAAATCAACCACGGTATCAGCGCAATAGCATGCAAATGGAACTGCAGAAAGCAGATAAACAAGGAAAAAAATTACAAACCACAAAAAACTAAACGCCACTTTTGTGTCTGCACTGTAGACATTTTGTATTTTTCTACATGTTTTGGGTATACTTCAAGGGAGGAGAGTTCTACAGACTGGTGGCACAGTATTCATGCCCCTGACTTCCGTTATAAGCCACATCCCTCAGCGTCTCTAATCAAAAACAATCTCCATCTATTGGGACGCAACCAGAAGGCGTAAAGCACAAACCAAAGCCAAAGCTGAGGCTGATATCTTCATACCTCTAAGCCAAGCCATAGCCTGACCGCCACATCGCTCCTTCAGCCTTGCCCAGTACGTACAAAAAGAGCACAAAAGGTAGACGATGGACAGGCATACCCAATACGTGTCCATGCCACCAAAGGCGATATCGAACGATTACCTCAGTGAGAGGACGACTGTCTGCACCCAAAACACAACGGTGCAGCTCGTCATTGCTCAACCCATGTTCCCACCAGACACGAGCAGCGCTTCGGATAAACCAGTGGCAGAGAACAGAAAGTCGCCGGTCATCCTCAACGCGGATAGACCAAATCTGACAACCGTAAAGCAGCACACCATAAACTGTGGTATTGTACACCCTTCCCTTAAGAGAAACCCGGAGGCCAACGCGGTGCTACATGTGTCGCGTGTTCGCGAAAGCTGCTCAGGCCTTCGCAATTCGTTGTGACCTCCCCTTCGACACATCCGCCAGGTGTGATCAGACGTTCGAGGTAATTGGAGCTACTAATTACTTCTAACCGATCACCACAAAGGGTGAGTGCAGGTACAGGCTCCTGCCAATCTTGAAGAAGTGCCTTGCACTTTGAAGATGCAAAGCACATGCCGTACCTGGAGAACTCAATCGCCAAGCGGTCCGACGCGCGTGTGCATCGTTGCATAGCAAGGCGATATCATTGGCATACTCTAGATCGAAAACTTCTTTTCCTGGGAAGAGTTCAACTCCACCGTCCAGAAGACCAGAAAAAGTGTCATGTAGAACATCCTCCATGATAGTTAAGTAGAAATGGGGATATAGGGCAGTCTTGCCTACTCCACTGGAAACGACGAATGATGGTGAGAGATGGCCATAAAGCCCCAAAACAGCCCCACGTATGACTGTACAACACATACTCCTCAGGTATTCTATTTTGCAACGTACAGTGCCTTAGTGCAAATCTATCAAAAAAGTCAAGGTCTGTGTGAATGTTCAAGAACACGTTTATCGCTGGCCTTTGGAAAGTAGAACGATGCTCATAAACCAGCTGGAGAATGAAGATTTGATGGACGCACTCACGACCTGCGTGGAATCCTTCCTGATTCTCAAGATTTTCTCTTTTATGTATGTTGCACAAATTACGAAGCCTGATGGACGGAAGTATCTTTGAAGATGCTGAGTTTGAGCTAACACCCTTTTGGTCGCCGCAGTCACTGGGAAAAGCCTTTTTAAAGATGAGGATACCGGTCGACTCTCCCATTTACAGAAGAACTTTTCAGAGTATTGGATCTTCGAAAACAAATTGAAAGTTCTCTGACCAGTCCCGTTCCTCTATTTTTAGACAGAGCTGGGGAAGCCAATCAGAGCTTGGTGCTTTGCGACGTCCTAAAGCTCAAATTTCCAAGAGAGTCTCCAATTCGGCCAGTGGAGCTGATGTAACAGGCCATGGATGCTTGCCAGAATAGTTGCGGGACACGCTGTTGCCGAGAGTTTTCTAAAGTTTGCTTGAAAGTGCTCCGGTCTGCAGGTTGCGTCGCAGATAGTTTTGCTCATGCCCGGTGCTTTCCTACCGACAGCCCGGATGAGACAAAACAGTTTGCGGGAACTTCCGGTTGGGTTAGCATGTTCCATCTCCAGAGCACGCTGAGACCACCAGATCTCCCGATCCCTACGAAGGTCTGTATTGAGTTCATGTCTCATTGCGAGCGATGGCTCATTATATTTGCTACCAGCCGGGATGGCGCACAGGCACAGATGATACCCGAGGTGCCACAACGCGAAGGTTCCGGCTAGAACTAACCTAGCCAGCAGAATGCAAAGCGTTCTTGATAAGCCGCCAGTGCTCACTGATGTTTTGAGGTGGAGATAACCCTTGCTTTTCAGCCAGCGCACTCCAAAACATTGCTGGGCGAGAGCCTGTTGCAATCTAACCGACGCTGTACCATGCGTTCTGAGTGCCCGTCAAAGCACGTGGACGGCTTACTGCATATAAAAGCGTGATTGGGGAGTGCTCCGGTATTACTAGCAGTATAATAAACAGTCTCGCCATCTGCAGTTAATGACGACGTGATCTACTTGGGTCCACCGATGGCCCGTAGATGGCGTAAAATCTGAAGCCCGTACTAGCGAGAAACAACTGGTAGTATGAGCACAAAGCCAACGACAGTGCTTAGGTTTTAGAAAGGCAGGAATCAAGAACAAAAGAACCACCTAGATGTGCCTCATCCAAGGACATCCAACCTACTCTCTAACTCATTTGCTCTGCCAAAATCACTCTGTCAACTTTTCTCCAAAACATTTGAAGAAACCATAAATGACGTCAAATACTTAAGTTTTGTCATTAAATGCACCCACAGTTCCTGCAGAATTTGAGGCTTCTCTAGTATCAACTTTCATTCAAACATTCTGATATATTGAGGAATAAATTACAGTTCAGTTTGGTTACAACGCGTTACAGTGTATAGAGCTGGTATATCAATAAGATAAACATGAGAAAATTATCCATTTCAAATTATCCAAACGGTTTGTGAAATTCTCCCATGTCGGAATGGATAGAACCAAATCAAATTCTGCCGCCCACACTCAATGTTGCGGCGTTAAGATGGATTCCTTTGTGTAAGTACGATATAAGTGTGTCATAATGCAAATTATGCGAACCCAAACAATATTCCTCTCCTTTTAATTGTCGGAACACTCTACTAAGATTTATAAATACAGCTGGTTACTTGGAACTAAATTCTCAGTTATCCTGGGAAATTCATCAACTATGTTCATAAATGAACTTCGTTTTTACGCTCTTCTCTAATACAGTCGTAAATGTTACGAACATTCTATTCAAAAAAGTTTTACAGCTTTCCAGGTCAAAAATTTGCGTCAATAATCATGGTATATGCTTGCTTGTATTCAAATCAATGACCGAACGTTAAAACGTAGGCTTTGGTTAGTGATTTAAGGGATACAATATCACAGGGCATCCGGTTTGGTAGAGTACGTTATTTGAGACATTCTGCTTGTTGTAACCACGGATCAATCAAGGGGTTGCTTCTTTTCTCTTTTTCTTTTGGAATGGCAGAAATCACATGAGGGTTTAATCATGCCATAACCTTAAGGAACAATAAAGTATACAACGAGACTTAATAAATTAGGTCGCCCACATTTTCGTCGTTGTAGCCCAAAGGGTCTTTCAATCATTTGGTTTCGGATATGGCAGCCAGCTATAACAAAGACAATCGCTTTTTCAAGTTCTGTGTAGTTTATATATATATAGGCTTTATAGTCTGAGGATGTTAATTTGCCTAATCATCATCTACCTCAAATGCAAGTTTCTACCATCTTGTTCCTTACTTCTTAAAGTATATTCCACATCCATTGCTCTATCAACCACACACAACACAGTGATAATAAGGCTCATTCTACTGCTTATCCACCAGGAAACCACCACTTGGTTCAAATATGGCATGATTTTAGAAGCAGCATTCATTCTCAAAAAATAGATGTCAAAACAATTGAGATGCCGTCTATTGTGGATGAATAGCACACTTTATTGGTGAACAGCAACTGCAACTAATTTTTGTGTAATGGTGTGAAACGTAAGCAAAAATGTTTATCAGGAATATCTCGTAGTGTTTTACGGTCCTAATTTTCACAGCAGCTTGGCACACATACCCAAATAGCGCTATATAAGCAAGTTACAACTGGCCTCCATATAAGTACATTTACACTCCGGCGGCAATATTACCAATGCATTCATTTCATACGATTCACATACTGAATTCTACCTGCCGTAAATCTAAGGATATTAAATAACTCTTTTGGGGCAAAAGTCGTTAAGAACTTCTTCTGATAGCGGAAACCAAAGAGCAAGAGAACCTTAAAGATTGTGAGTGAACCTAAATAACCACTCGAACTTCACAAAAGTAATTTTGCCACAAAGTGCACGTTGCAGTGCGAAATTTTGTATAATTATTCGAAATTCGTAATAACCAACCAAATAATACGGTTTTATTGAGCAATACTAATTTTAATCTGCGCTCTTTGCTGGACAAAGTTGGTTGAATCGTACGAATTCTGAAACATTAAAGTATCTGAATATATTAATGACAACATGTTGTCTGTGCACCGGGTGTTAAAACCTGCTGGTTCCCTTCCGACAACCACGTCTAGAAACCTTCACCTTAATCTGGTAAGTAAGAAATTCCATAATCAGAATGTTACAAAAATGTGTGATAAACATGAGAAACTGGCCTCCTTTCCCTTCCACTTTAACATGGAAGTTATGCGCCTTCACTTCAGCGGTTTCTTTTACCACGGCGTCGAAATTCACTATAAGAGGCTTCAGAGTTCTATCAAACACCATCGATTTTGTGTTTAAGTTTATGGGTGACTGCCGCTTCCCGGCGGCCGCAGGAAAACGAAGAGCCCATGTATGTGGACCTAAATAATAGTTACTTGAAAATCTCTTTATTTGGGAATTTACCGTTGCAGTCTCCGTAATCAAAATCCATAGCGGAAGGTTAACCCCTGAGATATAAAAACCGGCTGGCGAAAACCCATCTGGGTGTTTTGAACTCGTCATTAAATACGACGAGCTATCGAGGTCGCGAGTTTCACTTGAGTAAACAACGTCTACGTCGAACCACTGCGACCAGGCATATCTCCGGGTAACTACGTGAATACCGGCGCACATTCTTTTGCGTAATCCCTATTCGTTGCCTCTTTTGCATTACAGTCTCCTGTTTAAGGTTGTAACAACCTGCAGATCAATAAGTTTGATTGTTCGCAAAGCCCTAGGAAAATACCTGAACAGCCACTAGGTATTCGAAACTCAGGGCCAGAAGGTTTTTCTGTCGTTCGATGCCAAAGCGTTGTGAGTGCCTCCTTTTTTCTCGCCAAAATGTCAGTTGCTTTTGGTTCACTGAAATTTCTCAGGTTTATCTAATCTGCCTGTGGATGTTTGAATTACTAGCTCCCTTGGAACTACCTACCCTATGTGTGGCTTTCAGGTTAACAAAAGACGATCAAAAACTTTTATTTCACTTGTCATTTGCATGAATACCGCTTTTTGAGTTTTGAGGAACCAGCAGGTTGTTCATCATTTCTCTTTAGTTCTCGTACGGCATTAATAAGCCTCCATCTTGGTTTTGTAAACCATCCTGAAGTTAAGCCGGGCCATCTCGAACTACAATGTAATGAAAGCCCTCGAGGGGAGTCCGGATTCCTGCTGAAAGTTGCACAAGTGCCCCACCCCACATCGGTTTTTATTAGGTTTGCCGTTTAAGGGAACGGAATCTGAGCATTCGGGAGCAAAACAGAACGATCTGTGTCATTTTGTGGGAGTAGTTAGGTCAAAACTTGGTGGTCGGCGTGGCACATACATCGGGGGAGAAAAGGCATTTAAAGTTTGACGCAGCACACTGAGTGATTAAGAAAAAGAACAGAATATCAGTGGTCAGACGCGGCGTAAGTTAGTTCCAAAATGAATCGAGGCGAGAGGTCTGTGGAAAAACCCATGTAATCTGTCTCAGAATTTGACCATTTTGTGTTAGAGGTTGGCTTCCATTTTCAGCGTTTTGGGTTTCCCTAAGTTCAGTAGCTTTCCGCTGGAGGTCCGACTTTCTTTTGCGCTGGACAGTAGGGCAGATGATTCTAATAAACTCCTTAGAAACTCAAATTTTGGGCAACGTCCCTCCTAATCCTATTGCCTCCCCGGACAGTATTGCTCTGGGTTTTGAGTCAAAAATCGTCCAGCAGCCAAGAATACGTTTCAGAGTTCATTTCTGGAGGTTTGGCAGAATGAAGGAGCTCCTGTCTAAAGCAGTGGTCTGCAACTAAGCGCAACGTCCCAGACGCTCTCTGACGCTTACCCTAGGTCCGCTGAATCCGCCATGCACTTGTGGTATAACGTTTTCATTCCTTTTTCGCTTCTGCTCTTCGCTGGACTGAATGTTTGACGTTCTCACCTACTTGCGTGGCTCTGCAAAGACCTACTTCAATGAACCCCGCCCCTTATTGGGCGATTATTCAACGTCCTCACCGCATACGCTCGGGCTTTATATATTGCCGATATCCCGTGAGTTCAGTGGTCCTAGAGTCGACCTCCCAGGCATAGGGCCAGCCACAACAATATCCAGTGACTGGGAGGTTCAACTGCCCCTTAAAATGGTGATTTTGAGGCGAATTTCCCAAAACTCCTTCCAGCTAAGCAACTGGGGTACATGCAGCCCGAATAGCAACTTCATTATATATTAGTGCCCCAGTCCATCTCAGATGTGCTTAGATCGGCTTACCTTGAGCCACCTGAATAGCCTCTCACGTTTTTCATCCGGGCGCAGCGCCTCGGCGTTTCCCGTTTTTCGGTTTGGTGGTTGGCTATGGTTTTCCTTGGGGTGTTTGCAGATATGGATTGACTCTATAGACAAATTTTGCATGGGCGGGGAGGTCGATGAAGCTAGGGTTTCCCGTGGTATATTCAGCTGGCTGGACTCCAATTCGGTGAGGACTTGAGAACTTGGAGGAATAGTTAATCGTTGGCAAGTTTTCTATGATGGACAACCAGCTGAGGGGCTCAATTCCAACATTCATCGTCCCATTCTGCCCGGTTAATCAGAAGCACACCTAGTCGCACATACGGCAATGTTTTGGGCTAGACCCAAGTGGAACTTTCTGAATCTCAGAGCCCTGAATTGAACCAACACCGGCCGACGAAAATGGAGTTGGTTTATAGTGTTGGGATCCCAGTTCGTTAATCGCATCTACTTTGCCAATGCCTTTTTCGGAACATTTACCATTAGTGACACGTATCAGCCTGTCGGGGGATCCATTTTTGGCTTTAATGGGATTCCCTAAACAAAGTTCCTGTTATTTCACTGGGTGGTGAATGTTGTTTGCGGCTTTCGACTTTCCACGATTAAAATCCAACGTGTGACTGTTTTTTCTGGCTCCCTGAAGACTTGCTTGGGTCTGTACACCTCACTTTAACGGTGACATGTACATCAGTGATTTTTGCATTCTTGAGAACTGCTCTCTGTGGGGCCACTAGTTTTTGTGTCACCATTGCTGACTTGTGAGTGAATGGAAGTTTAAATGTACACTCCGTCTCACTTGGATTTGAGGCCAGGTTTTTCTGAGTGTTTAATCATTCATGCAAATGTATCCGTGATGATTCGTAGTTTACACGTTGGGAAAACAAACTGGGGTGCATGGGAAGCTGTACAAAATGAATTATCTTAGCGTCCAACTCCCGTACTTTGAATGAAACCTGTCCGAGCAGAATCCACGCTAAAAACCCGCCCTTTATATGACTGCTGGAAGTCTTCTGGGTCAGCCGCACTTCCCAACATTCAGGATTGTCCCATCTGGACTGATAAGAGAATGCGAAACCTCAAGCGGCCGCGTATATCCTTGAGGTTCCAAGGCATATGCGGACAACACCAGGCTGCATATGTGGAATGTGTGGTCCAGATCTTTTTCCACCTTCATTTTTTCTTTCATTAATCACCTGTTTCAAACTTCCTACTGTTTTCTCTTTTACCCATCTCGCCTCATTAATTTTCATTTTACTCTTCGTTGTCTAATCTGTCCTTTCCCCCTTATGATAATAATAATGGTGGTATTTTATTTCTGACAGTGCCAATATATACAGCGGACATGATCATGACGTACGGCAAAAGTGAAAAAAGAGTTAAAAAGCACACTTGTGCAAGTGGTGGGGGCCTGCACAATAGATAACAATAGGCACCTCAGGTCGTATCTGTAAAATGAAAGCATTATTGGTACGAAGTTCCACGCAAGGGATTTCAGTCCAACGGAAAGTTCTCGACAGTATCGCTTGGCATCCCTACTGCGCTTCCGTAGGCCTCCATGTCAACGCAGCAAACCGGAACGGACCGAAGATGCCACCAGAAGGTATTTTAAAGTGGTGACATTACTAATTGTTGGGAATAAATCGAATTGTTCTTGGCAAAATACGAAACACGTGGCACGAGTAACCGCCAAAAGTCAAGGAACCGAAAATTTGGAGGCAGTTTCTCGCGGAATGCCCAGTCCGGTGAGCGGTACATTGAGCGGACGCTGGCGGCAAAAATGTCCGGATATTGAAGACAAGGTTCGTTTGGATAGGTGGAGATGACGACACGGGATACAAATTATGTATTTGTTTTTCTGATTCATGAGGTTTATTTTGTGACATTTGACTTCATGAACTTCAGCTGGGTCCAATGGTGGAGCTGGAGTAAGAAAAAGAAAGAGGAAAACCGAAATGAAATGAAGCGATGTATGGTGGACTTGTGAGGAAACGTTTCAAGAAGCAGCAGTCTGTTGTGTTATTTCGCAGACCAGATTAAAGATTCATGGGAAATGATAGTCCTCAGCCATTTTGATGAAGAATTTTGAGGTGCACGCGGAACGTAAGTTTATATCAGATGCCAATGAAAATGCTTCCCTCGAGAGTCCGTTCTGTATGGTTTTGGTAAACGAACTTTGGGAAAGAGCAATAGGAAACCAGTACAAAATGATGCGTGTGATGCTGTGATGCCACAGCAGTGCTAGTCGGTGGGGATGACCAAGTTATGGCCACCCAACCTAAAAACACCGTTTGAGGGTGAATGCGGGAGGTGTAATCGGCCAACTTAGGCGCACTCTCACACCACTGCAGCCGAGCTGCCCACTCGATGTGCGCCGGCCAAGGAGAAAGATAAGACTGCACCCTGCACTATCGTGATAACACTGGCTTACACGGTATGTGAAGGAAAGAGTGCGAATGTGGTGTATTTATGAGAAGCGGGGCAACAGGTTCATGAGAGCAGTTAATCCCAGGCGATCCGAAACCGCGTGGGAGTAATTTTTTGCAACAAAGCATAACTGAGCGGACTGGGAATAAAATAAACGGGCAGCTGTTTGGCGTATCTGCGACCTGCGGATCAAACTTACGAGCGGCTGAGAAAAAGAGATGGACGAGAACGGATACTGAAGCCCAAAATATAACGGTGGTGACTGATGTGAGAAATCCGTATTTTTGGTGCGTATAACCAGGTGGATGTGCCAATCTAGCATGTGGATTGTCTGAGCTCATTTGCGCAGGAAATGAACCGCGATTTTTGGGATCGGATAAAAAACAACGACGCTAGATTTAAACGAGGAAGGAGCTAGAAGAGACAAATGCATTATGGACTGACTAAATTCATAGTATGGAAATCCTGGATTATAGTCGGCTCTGGCAGATCACGCCTATGAAGCCAAAGAAATCGTCGGGACCAGCAGAAGTGCTGAGTGAAAACGGTCACTAAGAGAATAAATAAAATCACGCAGGGAAGTATGGTCACGGAGACTGTATTAGGTCCGAAGTATCTAAAATGCACAGAGGGATATCGATAAAGACTGAGAAAGAAAGAATCCAAGGTATCCAAGTGATTTAATCTAGAGGGGATTGCATGGATTTGTCAGAAACATAAGTAATTCCAAAGAGCCACAGTCCTTTTATTAGAAAGAGGTGATCATGAAAAGTAAGAACTGCCGCTGATAGGGGAATCTGATATTAGAAGACGGTGAACAAGTGAGGGTGCTACACCGTTTTGGCAAGGGCGTTGGAGTTGGTTGGGGAGTGGGAGGGAGAGAGGTGCAGGTGCGCAAACCTATACACAGTTAGAATAACGGGGTTTGTGTATAGGAATCCAGGTTAATAATAAAGTATATTTCTGGATTTGCGAGAGGAATGCACAAGTGAACATCAACGTCATACATGGACGATGCAGAGATAACGTGCATAATGGAAATCAGAAGAGGTATGGGGATGTATGCATATTTGGATCAGTCTGGATGAGCAATCATAAACTGCAAAGCAATACGCAGTGTACAGTTATACGAGACAAAACTCCATATTGGATAAACTGTTTTCAAGGTCACAAAGAATTTTCTGGGACTGTTCGTGAGCGGCGGGCTACGGGTAATTTCATGTTTAAGTAAGTTAAATATAGGCGTCTCTGGCGCAAATCTTGGCAGGATCTCAATGACGGAAGTTGAAAGATCGATGGGGGCGCAAACGTCAAGCGCGGTACTTGATGGACAAAAACGCTAAGCTGAGCAGATGAAGATCAGTAGGGACATCAGAATTGGATAAAAAGTATTGAAGACCAAGAATAACATCATGCAAAGTGAATAAGGAAGCCGAATTTAACATCAATAGAGGGTCGATAAAAAACTGCAGAATGTGAAGGAATACTACCAAGTCTGTCGAACTAGTTGAAGAATAAGTTTTTATGAAAAGTGTTGCAAGGCAATAACATGAAACTTTCAAGATTGTTGATCGCATTGCAGTGCGGCTGGCGACAAATTGGAATGGGAGGTCCAATGGAAAAACGTGTCAGAAGTAAAACATTTTCTATATACGCCATCCGTGGATATCCCCTGTGCCGTCAATTTTGTTGTCGCAGTTTTTGATCTTAGACGGCAGTACGTGTGGTGAGTCCGAGGGGGCGCACGAGATACTTCAGCGGCAGCAGTAAATGTCTTTGACCAATCAGGTAGATCCGTCTGGATATGAGTATTCAAAGGGATCAGCGATGTGGTTTGGGTTGCACGGACCAGTATTCGAGCGCCATATCTGGCTAGCAGCTTTCTATCAAGGGCGAGAATCTAGTAGATTTGGATTTGACCTTACGATGGCCGAAATAATAAAAGCGCGTATAGCCTGGGTGAGGGATCTCAAACATAAGAGGGGAACGTAGTCTGGATTTTGTGCCAGCTGCGGGTTATCGTGACTGATTAACGGTAAAAAATTGAGGCATAATCCGACCTAAGGTTGGTCATGTGACACTTATAGGGAAAAACAGCTCTTTTAGTGGCAGAGAATCGCATCGCCCATTGCCCGCACCAATCGCCTAGTGAGCTTAAATCCTCCATGATACCGGTAAAGGGTTAGGATAAGGAAGGCAGCTCGAAGGAAAAGGTTATCTTCATGTCCTCAATGAACAAGAAAGGTGTGCTGTGGCGTAGTCTCCGAAAGATGTCGTTTACGTAAAGCAGGAATAGCAAGGGGGCGAGGACACTATTTAATATTAATACGCCAGTGGTTGGCCGAGGGTGGAATAGGGTCCGGCTAATACTGACTACTTCAGAGCTGTCTGAGAGTCAGGAGGTTAACCTAGAGAACAGCGGATCTGCTAGGCCACAAGACGTGATTTTTGGTTACAGCCGTTCATGGGGTACACGGTTGAACGCCCTCATCATGTCAAGGAATATCATTATAGTGGCCTTTTTCTTATTGGCATTTTGCATGGCCAAATCAATAAAAACAAAGTGGCATGAGATACTGGACCTACGCCTAAAAAACCATGATATCTTTGGTCGTGAGAAAATCCTCTCCATGATTCTGGTCAGGATGGATGTTTGGTTCATTCGACGGTAGTTTCATGGATCGTACAGTCGTCCATTTTTGTGGAGAGAATGAATAGTAGAGATTTTCCAATGAGCGGGAAACACCCTAGTTGACATGGAGGTAGTAAAAAATTTTAATAAAAGAAGTGCAATTTCGGGTCTGCGGAAGTGGAATAGGGCAGGGGAAACACTTTCTGAGCCAGGTCGGTAAGACGGTTTGACGACAACGATAGCCTTCTTTATTTTCTCTGTATTAAGTAAGATGGACGAAATTGTTTTATCTGTTAGCCTAGGAAGGGTGGGTAAATTGGTGGCGATGTTGGTAGTGAGGTGTAGAAGGGTGATTTAAAAGCATCGGCAACTTCCTTCGGATCGCCAAGCTGCTGGCAGTTGCGTATGATGTACATACGGGTAATTGATCTAGTGAGAATAGTGCGGGACCGCGGAAGTCTGGCAACATATGAGCCGGGATTCCATGGCCGAAGAGTAGTTTGTTCCTGCTTAAAAAGTTGGTCTTCGGGTGCAAAAGACAGGTCATTTTGAAGTCAACTTATCCCCATTAATAAGAAGAAGTGTGGACATTCTGCAGTTCAAGAATCACATTTATTTTTACATTTTGCTCATTAGCACTGGTCGGGGTTGAGCTCTTTGATGAGCGAGATTTCTGACAGTCAAGCATAAATTTGTGTGCAGGACGTCGATAGCTTCTTGGGAGTCAGGCGAACGGAGAAAATCAGAGGGTTCAAGGATCAGGGGGTCCGCAGTCAAACCCGCACCGTTAGCTACTTTGTACGAGACGCTCGCGGACTGGGTAGTTGTTGCGGATGTCAAGAGTCTGGGGCGAACATCCTCATCCTCATCATCATTCAAAGTAAACCTGCAAGGCCAGCCTCATTGACCACTGCCTTTACCCAGCGGCCAAATATTCCTACGGCAAGAGTAAATATCCAAGGGAAAAACGGGTGGAAAATATAAGAACGGTGCAATAGCCGACACACAGAACGCAGTTTAACTGCGCAAGCACATTGTTTCGATCATCCCGATTCAATAGAAAATGACAACACGGTCGCCACTGTCAGCGGATCACTGCCATATCTTTTAGTGTCTTCGGTCACGAAGACGAGAGACACTTAACTAACCCAAGTTCGCTGTGCAAGCATCCTCCATGCCTCGCAAACACAAAAGAACTGAGCACACTGTTGTGCAGTACACACGACCTTTCAACTTCAATGAAATATCCGCCCGACGCCACATGTGCTTCAGTTCAGTGCAAGCTGTTTGAGCCTCCAAAATACACTTGTTTATCTCTACTGCCGAAGTACTGCCGTTCGATAAGCAGCTACAAATGTAGGTGAAACGGTCCTCAGTCGTTTGTTCCTCTCCATCCAGTAGTAGAAAAATTGGCACTACTGTCGTCCATCTATTTAACAGCCTTTTAAACTTTGAACTTGCAACGCATATGCCAAACAAACTAAGAAGGCAAGAGACCATCTTTTGGTCACTAACCAGAAAGTTATCTAGCAGGGTGGAAATCTGAGGAGACAAGAGATGCCGCCACCGTTCGGGTGGCTGGAAGCGAGGGGGAAATTTGGACGCATCTAGGTCGACTGTTGTTTTATCTGCTGGTGGAGTACTAAGTTCAGGTGAGGGCAACTTATCCATGGAGCTCAGATGTGAATAGTTAGGGGCATCTGTCAACTTGTTATAGAAGGTTGCAGCCGTTGAACTTCCCGAACTTCGGCGTGCCTCTCTTTGAATGAATGTTCTGTGGACGTAGATTTTAATGTCATTGAAAGGCGTGACTCGGGAAAAAAACCGCTATTTTCTAATGAACCGTTCAGTTGGCAGTTCATCAGGAAATCAGAACGGCATCGGGCATTCGTACCGTTGCAGTTTTTTTGCAGCCCGATACAAGAAGATTGTTAGTGACAAGTTGCATGTAGCTGGAGTGCGAAGTTTGACCGTTTCCAGCGGTAGACGGTCTGGAATTTTGAACACCATAGCATTTTTGTCGGAAATAGCGTATTTGCAAAGCTCCGTGGAAACAACATCTAAATAAAGACTAGTTATATCGCGATTCTGAGGACTGAGGTTATTTTCAATGTCTAAAATGTTGAGAAATGGAAATGATCGGTGGTTGCTGGAAGGTATTTTTATGGTGTCCAAGAATCGATGATCGCTGACCAAGTCCGGATTTACCAGGCGAAAGGCCTCGGCAGTCCTGATTTCCGCTTCCGGAGGAAGGGATCAGGAAAAGTGGACAATGATGAATTCCCAAACTGTAATCAAAAACGGGAAAAAGCCACAGATAAATATTAGAAAGAATAAAAGTGACTTTGGCTGGATAAAACTGAGGATAACGACAGGTGATCCAGACACAGAGACCGGTGTGAAATCGTTGTTTTCTATTCGTGTAAATCCACCAACAAAACGCGATGAACGCCGACGGTGAGGTAGAGGCTTTGAATGGTTTAAACATCAGCACATCGCTGGGGTTGGTTTTATCCAGATAAACAGGCTTATGATGCAGAAAATGGAGTGAAGTGGAGAAATATTTATGATTTCTGAGTCAAACCACTGAGGTACACGGCTGATATGGTGAGTCCATTCGGCTTAGGTTTCGATCCACCCATTGAAGTGGTCCATTCAGATGTATTTCAATCCATCGTGAGGTGCTGGTTATCAAATGCTGCCGGTAGCCAGCTCCCCAGCCTTCGACGAAGCTCATTCTATTGGTGCTTATGTTGGTCAGCGAATAGACTGCCTCAGATCCACGCGTCAAGTTTTCAGTCAGCAGGTTAGCAAACCCTTGCTTTTTGAGAATCTTCAAATCACAGCCGGGAGGACTTTTTGCGCAGGGTAGCCAAATGCCAATTGTAAATGTAATCTCAGTTGGCAAATCGCACAGAAATGGCGCTGTCGCTGGGGCATTTGGCAAACGATTCGATGTAATATAACTGCACACTACGACCACTATGGGGTCCAGTGAGTTCCATTTGGTGTCCGCCATTCATATTAGACAGAAAAGCAATGGGAAGTGTCACCGACACGAGTTTTCATCTCGCAGCAATATATGGAGCACCAATACTTTGGTTCCTGATGGAAGACTGAGGTCATTTCAGTCCCATCAATTAACATACCGTTAAGCACGACCAACCCAAGATCCTCGCCGTCAGCTTCATTGATGTGTCTCTCCTCGAGTGGCGACAGGTTTTCTTGAGGACCGCCTGAAGCAACAACACCGCCGCCACCACAGTTACATGAAGCCTTGTGGTGTCCAGAAAGAAACTGTGGAGGGTCGTTGAAGATATGCAGTGCCTCTGAGTTTGGCCAGTGGGTGGCTGTGCGGCAAGTCGCTGATTACATCCTCATGATTACCTTCATTAGCCGGAACACTTGTAAATTTGCACTTTATAGCTGCACGTAAACTTACGGAGGAATTGTTCGTTGTACTTTGCATGTGGTTTACGTTTTCGCCGACTCAACTCCGATGAGCGAAGAAATCCTGAGATTCACTGACACGTGAAAAACCAAGCATCAAAGGCTGGTAACTGCAACCATGTGGAGCCGCTGAGGATAGACTACTCACAGGATTTGGAACGCCACCGAGAGTCTTGTTTTCGTTCATCTCGCGCAAATTAACACAAGGGGGATGAGCACCATTCGGTGCAGGCACGACATTCTCAGCCACTATCATATGTCCACTGGGTCCAGAATCATAGCCGGGAGCACCTGACTTTAAAGCGGCCGTAGTAACCGTTTCACTGGCCAAGTGCTGGCCTGGCTGCCTCTGAAGAGAGGGAACAAGCAAGGTGGCAAGACCATTTGGCGACTGTGTGTGGGTGCCTTCGTGGCGATTGGATGTCAACGTAGTGGGCATGTTAGCCACGCGCGATTAGCTCCAGCAGTAAATCTGTGCAATTGCGAGGACTTTTCCGCTCAAAAAATCGCAGACATTGTGGATCGGATTATGTGGCCTCGATATTGAGGCAGATGTGCAACAGGGTGATCAGTTTACCTTGGTGAATCAAGCGGATTAGAAGCAATGGCCACGTCTTCGCGGCCGTGGAGCAGTTCGAATTTGTCCATCCTGAGATGGTTGATCTGGGCCTTGGGCCAGCTTGCTTTCACGGTGTGTTGAGACGTGCGAGGATGGGGCCAGAAACTGGATGGTAGACTCTTGGCGAGATACGAGTGCAAACATAAATGGAGCGGAAAAAGGGAGAGGTGGCAGTTTGAAAGTATTCCAGCGGAGGGCTATGGTGCGTGCAAATCTAAGAACGAGAAATGATGAAGGTTATGTAGAGTGAGACATCAGGTGATACCAAACTCCTCGCTTGGAATGGTCTAACTGTCAAATTCATGGGTAAGAAAAGTTTTTCCCAACAAGCAAAAGCTGGCAAAAAGGCTCATAATCTGATCTGCCAGTTTTAATTCCAGTGGTTCCGGGAAATGAACAAATTTTACCACAAAAAGGACACGTTTCGGGAGGCGTCAATCGGTTAATGTGATGTGTCCGCACTACTTCAATAAAATCGTTGAGGCCGAAGGCCCCGAAAGTCCTAAAATTGGGCGTACTCGAACCGCGACACCATGTACTAAGGTGACTGAAACTATTTTCCAGGGTAATGATCATTCTTTCAAAGTCAATGGTCCTCTTTCTGGCTATGTCGAACGAGTCAGCGAGAGCCACCGAGCAGGAGATAATCCCGGGGAGGACATTTTTGTTCGTAGTACCGATTGTCGAAACCGTACGTGGGGTTTGCTTTCTTGTGCGGATCTTGGCTGTGCGCTGAGTGGCTGCATTTTTATTCACCGATTTATTTTACTTAAGCCTGAAATAAGAAAGTTTTGCAATAGCATATCAGAGGAAAAGACGGGGAAAATGTTCCATTGACAACAACCAGCTTAACTTAGTATGTAAACTACAGTATTTAGAGGGAGCAAAGATATTTGCTAGATTCTCCTTAGCAGCGCAACTTTTCTATCGTGCAGTTTATGCTTATACAGGATGGTTCGGATGGTAAACTAGCAGGCAAAATTGCACTACCCCGGATAAGTATCGATAAAAAGGCGAGCAATAGTAAAGAATATAGGGTAATGGTGAGTAAAAGAAAAGCGTTTGATTCACGAGATACGCCTGAACAACTTGAAGGCTTTGAGACTTCCGAAACGTACCAATGGAAAAATGAGTGTGCAGAATAATAGGTTTGTCCAAACTCCGAACCAACTAAAGAGACAATTAGACTTAGTGCTATCATGTATAAAATCGTTTGAAATGGAGCTAAGTTAAAGCTGCCACCGTAACAGTGTAAGCTCAGGTCAAAATTAGCAAAATGATTAATTAGCATATAATTCATTATTCACTGTTTGAAAAGATTTAGCCCATTTTTTGCCTCTGGGAAAATGGCTCCAACTCTGCTAATAATGGTAGAATAAAACCAGTTAACTAAAACTAGCTACAATGACAAGTCACGGAAAGGGTCAACGTACCATAGACCAGTTAGCAGCGATAGGAATCGTACATGCAGACGGAAGAACGGTGAGGTGCATCCGATGCGGAACTGCATGCATGCAAGTGGCATATGCTAGTGTCGGAACTCAGTTTGAAGTAGTTGGTGAAAGAGACGAAAGTGGTTTGCCATATGATTTTTAGTCAGATGGCGTAAACAAATACGGTAGTGGGTTTCTAAAACAGGGTGCTGAGACGCAGCTGTCCATTGTAATAATGTTGTTAAAGAGCACCAGGTTTGCTGTCGTACGACGGAGCCACAAGGAATTTAATTTCAGCGACTTAAAGAACTCCATGTTTTTTAGGCTTGCAGAGTGGCCAACCAGCAGCTTGGTAAACCCCCGCTGGACATTTTCATTTTTCACTGTCAAGTGCCTCGTGTTGGAACAGACTAGAGAGCAATACTTCAGAATGGGTCTGGCGTGGGTTCTAAAATGTGTAGTTTGCTTACTTTCAACTTCAGTGTTCTGTTTAACGGCCCCATAATTTATTTGCTTTCGCAACTTATGTTGGAGCATGTTTCGAGAAGTTTATTGTGCAAGAATAATTTAGGCACAGGTCGCGAACTTGGCAAATAATGAGGATGATTTGGTTACAAATTTTGAGTCCTTTTGGGAGTATAACGCATTTGTAACTCGAGATGCTGCTTTTCCCGGCGTTATAATATCTCATTCAGTCGTTCTTCCAGGAACCGTGTTAGGCTGAGCTTTGCAATTCGTTACGTATGGTGGACTCTACTGTTTCGGAGCGAGAGGTAGAGACAATTTCGCTATCGTCGGCCAAGATAAAATAGACACCGTTTTGAATAACATCGAAGACATCGTTGAAGCACAACAGGAAGATCAGTGTGTTTAGAACGCCGCCTTGGATGGCACCGGTTCAGAGTTGAAGCGATTTGCTTGAACCACCTGGATTCTAGACGACAGAAATGATGAAAACCACGATGGGATTAGATCAGCAATATCGTAGGATGCAATTTTATTTAGCAACCCAGGGTGGGACAGTCCCTCGAGAGCTTTTTCATATCCAAAATGATCACTATAACTGGCATTTCAGTTCTCAGGGCCTTTGCGATAGCGTTCAGGCAGACAGGAATAAAAGTAACGCAAGACTTCGTACGAAGGAAGCCTTGTTTTCTAGTGGCAATAATTTCATGTTACGGAAGGCAGGCTATAAGACTAGTTTCAATCAGAAGTTCCATAAATCTGGAGGCTATATGGGTGTGGTTCATTGGGAGGTAGTTTTCAGGGTCACCGCGTTCGCACCTTTTGTGAACTGATATAATCACAAAGGTTTCTACTCTGACGGGAAGTTGCGGCAATAAATGGACAGGTTGAAGAATTTTCCAACAAAATTAGCGTATCGCTCTCATCTAGTGCGAAAGCAGTCAGAGGCAATCAATCAGGTCTAGGGCGATAGCCAATTTTGTTTTTTGCCAACAGCTGGGCTACATCGTTCGGAAGAAATACAATTGTTGGGTACGACTCTGGTAAGAAGGTAGCAGAATTGTTGTTGTTTACTAGAGCAGGTGCAACGAAGTCCCCGAAAGCCTCTGCAATACCTTTTGAGCGATATGTTACCTGAGGGGCAGAGGTCCCGGAATGCTTGTTTGTGTGTTTAGGTATGTTTGCCAGGGGTGCGCTTGGGTTTGGTTGGTCCATAGCTTGCAACGCTTGCTGTTTGGTCCTGCAGTCCAGTGCCATTTTTAGAATTTTCTGATCTTGAAAAGGCCCGCTGGAGTTTAGCGAGCAGACAGTTTATTCGGTCACATAGTATGGGACGGAGTAGTGACATCGAGGCAGTTGTGTAGTTTGGAGTGTAACTGGTTAGTGGCCGCCTGCACATTTGGTGTTAAAAAAATGAGCCCCAGTTTGAGTTACGAACTATAATAGATAGACAATTCCAGTCAGCTCTGGAATATGGCCTTAAGTTAGATTTGGGGGTAGCTAGTGAAAAGGTGTACACTACCTAAGATTCCTACTTTGTTGCGTGGATGTCCTATCGCGTGTAAGTCCACAAGTCGTGAATTTAGTCTCAATTATTCAGCCCGTATAACTTTCTCAGAGCACATTTATTCAGATGGCTGAAGCTAGGAGAATTTTAGGGCTGTTTTGCTCAATGAAATTATCTAACAGCATCCCCAACATTTATAAGAGATACGTTAGACCACTCCTTGAGTATAGCACTGATCTACTCCAGAATGTAAAAGTCGGATAGGATTTCCGTTGAAATTGTTCAGAGACGCTTCAGCAAACAAGCGAGAGGTTGGTCGACGGCTCTAGATTACAAGAAACGCAGTTCAGCCCTCAAACTTCAGCCACTTTGGCTAAGGCGAACGAAAATCAATCTGGCTTTTCTACATAAGCTGGTGACTAGGCGTTCATTCTCGATTGACCAGTCTGTTTTTTCCTCTGTCAACCCTCTTCATCACAGGTCTGTAGCCATTCATGCAGAAATTGCCATATCCTCTTTAAGGATGACTCTCTTTTGTTTCTTAAGCCTGTTTTTGGAATAAACTTTCCATTACCATTCGGTGCATAGAGAACCAATCCAGTTTCAGGGCTTCCCTAAACATTTAGCTAAGCTTCACCCGTGTCCTTCAGCTAACCAACGCCCATATCTCGGAACAGCGTGAATTTTAGTCGGCCATCGATTTAGAAGTACCCACGATGACGCTTTCTTTTATCCCACAACCCCCATGATGAAGTTTGGATCTGGTATCAGCAAGTGCGGCAGGAACGTGGCATTGGACATAGGGCAGAGGTTGCTGTCTGATGTAGGTTAAAGCCCTGTTCTTCTTATTTTCTTCCTACCGTCCCCAGTCAGTTACTTTTCCTTCTATTATAGAATAAGCGCAATTTCCTTGTCTTAAAAACTTCCATAAATTCGGTAATCGTTCACTTCCTTTTGATGCGTTCCGTACCATGACATTCACTCAGTCTTGTCTGCCTTCACACCTCCCAGTCATCCGACCACATAACAACGAATCTTCCTTTCCCATATAAGGTAATTTTTTCAGCTGACCTACATAAATGACACCAAGTGTTTCACGAAACGCGATCAGACCTTGTATTGGCTTCGTTCATAGCCCCGGCTTCTGCTCCACAGCACCAGTTGTGCTCCTCCGCGTGACTGCTTATCCATACTTTCCGTTCCCACAACCCTGTGCAGCGAAACTCCCATTGCAACAGCAACAACACCATGACTTGCGGACGTGGAGGAAACAGACCGCCCACAGCAGCTGGGGGAAAATTGCCAACATGCCGAAAATTATTATCGGGCGGAGGAGCTATGGAAGGTTCCCACTTCGGCTGGGCCACTGCCCTGTTAGGAACAAATAAACACGTGAAGAGGTGCCCACATTTAGCATTGGGTTTGTCTCCCATCAGCTTAGACCCGATACTGTGGAAGCAGAAACCCCACAAATCCCGTGTTCTCCCGATATGCCATTGGTTCTTAGTCTTTAGCCTTAGTGGGGTATTAGCAAACTGGACTGTCCACATGTATCTGTGGTCCAACCCATCTAAGTTTTCGCCCCACCTCCCCTTGTTTCTTATATGCATGCCGGGCACTTGTGCCCATAACCTTCACAACAGCTGTCATGTTATCATGTTCAAGCTCCTTAAAACTCTCCTCGCTACTTTTCTTCTTTCACGGGTGCACGCTCAACACCACACATCTAAAATGAAAGATACCAGTGTTCTATTCTAAGTCCAGCTGAAGGTAATTCTTCAGACAGAGACCCTCATCCTTTTCGTTATCCGTAGACTATATCAGCGACGGGCCGCATCTAAACTTTGTCCTGCTGCTTTCAGTCATGGACGACGAAACTCACTGTGCTTCCTCTCCTCTAGGTACTCTCCAAGCGACAGACTTGTTTTTAATTTCTTTTCAGTTTCTTTCATCGCCGTAGTCCTTCGGATTTTTCTCAGCCTACAATCTTTCCTACTCTCCAGGGCCCAAAGTGGCAGCTTGCTTCCTGATCAAAACGCATTCACCAGGTTATCTCAGGCCAAATCTCCAAACCATCCTCCTGTTTAGCCTCTGCTTCTAACAGCACCCCATCTGAGGGCACAAGAGAAACTAATGAACCAGTGTTATGTGGGCAAAACCTAAGATTAGCCCTCTCCGACCGCTGGGTAAATGGAATAGTCCGAAACATTTTAGGGTGGATCGACTTTTGGCCCAACGCTTTCCAACTCGCAGACACACAAATACTATGGACAAGTCTTCTCCGCTTTCCCATTCACTCCAATACTTCTTGGTCCTTTTATTTACCTATATACATTTTCTTTGCTACTTACTATAACCCCTAAGCTGGAATACTTTACGAACCGCCGATTTCTTCATTATTTCAGACTTTCTAGACGTACCGCGAACACCATTTAGATCGATCAAAAAGATCTACCATCTGGGCCGTGCGGAAACAGATCGATAACGTTAACCAGCATGATTAACCAGCGACAAATTTCGGCCCCTGTCACAAGTCTGATCGGAACTAGAGGCCGCGTAATGTGATCTCCAACGGAAGCCTGCCATGAACAGACAAATCTTTACTGCTTGCAATGAACTAGCTGTTGATAGCATCAAGTTAATAGTGAACGTTTTCCAAATCATCCACATATGAACCTTGCAATTTGGCCATCACCATACATTAGGATGCCTGCTCCAATTCCCCCTTGGGGTGTTATTCTCATTGTGAATATTAACAATCCGATCCCCCACTGATAGGAGCCGAAAAGATTCAACCTGATTTCACAGTGCCATTGGATATTTCATTTGCCGTATTTCATGCTACTCTGTATTGCCCTCTTCGAATTTGGGCACGCTTTTTCCAGCAGCGCCTTCGAGCAATGGGTCAACAATATGCATTTCATCATTCTGCTCTACTCCCTGCTTCCAAACGGATTTTACATATCTCCTTGGTTGCAGAATCCACCGTAAAATGCATGGCCTTTAGCTTCCATCCCCATTTTGAAGTTACTAAACTGTTGTCTACTTCCGTACCTCCCACCATTCATTTTAGCTAGGTTTGCAAATTGTTCTTCCGCCACTGTTGGTTCATTGACTTTATTTTCCGCAGATTACCGTCCTTGTTAAATCTTGAACATCCCGGCTACATCTTGACATTTTCCGCTGCCCTTCAACCGATTTGTGCGCCTGCGATACACGCTATTAGTGCTCCTAATAGCAGGGAAATGGGCTGAACAGTGCTCACGTTAACTTGCTGGTAACCATGTGCAATAATAACTCATCCCTTTTTTGACTTGATCTTTGAGCTATGTCGCTCGTGAGTTGTGTTATAACATTGTAACGCCTAATCATGCAACCAAACATTTCTTTCGGAATTTCAAGAAATGCACCACATTACCTCTATTCAGGCCGGTATGTGGTGAAGACCCTAGGGCTGTTCTTTGGCGATACCAAAAATTAGCTTTTCCCACCTGTGTAGAGAGTTTTTTGTATGCCTCTTGATTTTTTGCAGTAACAACCAAGAAGTTTGCAAACCACGGTTAAACAGTAGCAGATTTGAAGCCCAGTCGTGTGGATGACGGAGAAGTCGAATTGTTGGCTACGGGGCAGTAGGAGGCCCCAAGCAAAATAAACAAATATGCATTCATAATTGCATAAATATATTCACAGATATACCTGAATAACTAGGTCAGAGTTCTGTGGAGGCCTTGATTGGTTTATTCGCAAAGACGTTTAAAGGCTAATTTTATGCTGTGATTGTTCGATATTTTATTTATGGCGTAGTTGAACCTGGACAGTATATCTTATCTGTTACTCGAAGGATATAGTGAAACCGCTTTGGCATTTGACAATACTTCACGTTGGAGGAAAAGGATGACGTTTGCGTTAGAGGGTTTCGATTGCAGAGGATTAGCTAAGGAAAGGAAACCGGTAGGGGCAGATAGCTGTTCTTTCTTATTGTCGAAAAGAGCTAGATGTCGATGTGGTCTTTGAAAGCCCGGTCGGGTTTGGCTTTCGTCTCATCCAAGTTGATGAATGGGAAAATGCTGAGAAAATTTGGCAAGGCGCTTCAGAATTTTGTCAGAGTCTAACGTGAGTAAACATGACCTGGCAACCTTTTTCACAGATTGGAGTAAACGATGGAGAAAACTTCTGACCCGAAAGACACTTTGAAAGGTAAAATTACGGTGAATAACGGTTCATTTCTGATAAGGCAAGAAGACTCACTAGCTAAATGGATGGGGCTCCCACCCCTGTGCGCTTTTACCTTATCTTGAAAAGAAATGTGAGGTTCTGCTTGATACGACTTAGCCAATGGGGGTCGAAATGCGTCAGCTCGATCCGGTCCCGGTAACTTTGACTTGATATAGAACCAAAATACTTCTCTGAATGTTTTTATGGCGAGGTCTTTAGTCCTGCTTGTGTTGCCAATCTGTAAAATCGTTTAATCTTGGAAATTGAATAACATATAGGAATTCAAGCCTAGTTCTTTCAAACTTTCAGCGTTCAGTAGTGGGCGATTGTTTTTAAAGAGCCTTCTGGAGGGAAGGTGATACTTAAATGCCGGAACAGCATTTGTGCATGCAGTTAACTAAATTGGTCACTGGCCACATCACCGTAATAGTGATTTCAATTCCTCTTATCTTTTTCATGGTTCGGCCTGGCATCTCCAGCAACCTGTAAGGGAGTGCCGTGGTGTGCCGTTCAAAATGCGTAATTTATGCAAAGCAGAAAGTGTCAGGGACAGAGGACATTATCTTTCATTGCACCGCTATTGACTGGCTGCATTTGGACAGGGGACCGTTGATACCGACGATTTGAGAGCGATCACAGAAGAATGAAGTCAACAGAGATTAAATCGGATCTAATAACCCAAATGAGCTAACTTTCAGAAGCGATCCGTTGCGGAACAAGCAATCAAATGATTTGACCATATCACGATGGATTGTTGTGAAGGTTTTTTGCTTGTCGACGTTTCAAGTGACGGTGCAAAACGTTTGCATCTAGAGAAACCTTGATTGAGGTCCCTCATTAAGTCGCTCATCGTTAGAAAGCTAAATATTTGGTTATTGACCAATCAGTTCCTATGTCTCGTCAGAATGAATGTGCGGTTTACTGGGCGATGTTTTTTGAATCGCGTAATGCTCTATTTTTTGGAGAACGTTAAGGGTAAAATACTCCCAGTGTCGTAGAAGTACTCCACCCGAAATGAAGCAGTAAACAGTTTTAACAATATAGATGCCATAGTTGACTGGTCAAAGCAAAATAGCCCTGGGGGAAAACCATTTGAGTCACGTTGGCACATTCTATCGAAGAGGTAGGCGAATGGGTCAGTGTAAGTGAGGCGTAAGTTTAATGCTTCAGTGATTTCATTGGGAGCGCCGGGCTGCCGGCTACTGCATATGATGTGCATAGTATTAATTTGTTAATTATAAAAACTGCCGGACCGCAGAAGTCTGGCCATATCTAGATCACGATTCGGTTGCCAAAGAGCGTTTTCTTCCCGCTTTAGGAGTTGAGTTATGGATGAAGTTATGTGGCCATGTTGCAACTGAATTACCATCGGCAATATGGAGAAATCCATGACTTTTTTGTGGACACTGCGGTTTTCAAACATCCAGTTCATTTTCTATATTGTGGCAATTTATATTTCCCAGAGTTGGGCACTGTGAGTATTTAGACTGGGCATAGGATGTCTAGAGCTTGTTTTGAGTCGGAACAAAGGAAGAAATCATGCCTACCAAAGCTCCAAAGAGCGGTAAGCAGAGCAGCTCCGTTGGTGAACTCAGAAAAAAGCGAGAATAATCTGGTGACCACTGGCAAGAAAGCTAACGAGCAAGATATCGAACTGGGAGAACTGTGCGTGCACACTCGACCCAGGATATTATTTCCTCTAACGGAGCTAAGAACATGCTACGTTCACCCTTCAACTTGGCTTTCGCAAACTGAGTTTGCCATCTTTGTTGGGGCAGTTCCGATGGGCCAGTAGAATTTTACAACACCAAAGTCCTCCGCTCTATGTTTAGCGTCCCGTTGGGTGAATGACTCTCACTAAAGATCCTTGACGAGTTGAGAGAGCTCAAATGTATTTCATGATGGTGATTGATGGATGAAACTAAGGTGCATCAGAGAATTGTGATTATTACTACTGAGGGCCACAAACTGTTGCGCGAAATTTCTACCATTGTAAGACGGAGGATGGGAATGGAGAGGTAGCGCCCAACACAAACCAGGCAACTTCCTCGACACCTGTAGTTCTATGACTTACAATGTAATTGCACCCGGCCTGATAAATTTGGTTTATGTGTATGTTTTTGTTAGTAGCATTTCACTGATTAAAATGAAATTATGAATTCGATTTTCTAAGGAACTTCCCATAGGGTCAATATATTTTGATTTTTAAAAAAGTGATCAATGCACCGCTGTGAAGCACAGGGCTTTGACACTAGAAGTCATACCATAACACACCAATAAAAACCTTCCAGCCTAGCAGGATATTACCTTACATTGTGGTTAAGAGCACAACAATAAGGACTTGAGCCTTCAAGTTCTGCAGCCGCATAGCCGAATGGAACACAACGTGTCATTCTGTGAATGAGTAGCCATACAGAAACAGAGCGAAGCATCCGAACAGCTAGCCAAACCAGTTAGCGAGAGCGGAATCCAACACAAAACACGGCCGAGCGTCTGTTGGTGACCTAACAACACGAGGCACACGTCAATTTTACATAGTTATGAGAGGTGACCCTGGTCGGAATCAGCCAATGGCAGAGCCAATCATGCGTAATATTTTTCGGATGTGTAAAAATGGTAAGATGTCTAATATTTAAAATGAAGTGAATCCCAAAATATATCGAAAAACGGATTCTGATCCAAAATCAATGAGAGACTCAACGTCTTCAAGTTACCCAGAATCATGGATATTTTTGGCCAAACATGAAAGTTAGGTGCTGCAATATGGTGGACACCAGTCGGTTGGGTATTTCTTTTGGCGACCTCCAACAAAAACCGGGATGCGGACTCAAGTATTCCAGGAAAATAACTGAACCAAGGAAGGTGGGCTTCCCTTGCAGGTGAAGCAGTGTTTTGGAGATCACCTTGGGGGTTAGTAACACAACATTTTGAGGGCTCAGATCGAAGGAGTTTTCCGGGGAAAGGGGTCCAATCGAAGGTGGAGAGTAATTGTAGGTGATGGAGAATTTGGTGCTTAACGCAGATGGGTAGGGTAGAATTTCTGTGGGTGACAGTAATGAACTAAGACGGCCGAAGGCTCACGCGGGCTGGCATTCTTATAGTCGGTGAGTTTATGGGAGTGTTGCAAACAGCAGGAAGATGGCAGGAGTTACCAAAGTTGGTTTGGTGAGAAATGTAGGGTCAGCATTTGCCACCGCTCATCACGTAAAACCCAAAAGAATAACAGTTAGATGCGTTATTTGAGATGTCGGTGCAGTAGATACTTGGTCGACTAAAAGCAACAGATATATCTTGCGATGAAGAAAAGTTGAGGAAAGTTAGTCTGTTAACTGGGATTGGCACGAAGTGCGATACCTAACTTTTTCTAATATGTATTTCATCGCTGGATTATTGAATCTGGCTCTTTTTTGGGCAGCAGGCGGTGCCGTTTGTAGAATTAGAGGTCATCATTGATGGAGTAAAAGTCAGGATGGGACAAACTTGGGTGGTATTTAAGTGCAGTTGAGTTTTTGGTCAGCATCAAACTGCCTTTCAACAGAAGACTTTTAACTCGATTTGTTGGAAGTTGCTCAGAGTTAGAAAAATGCTGTGCTTATGGGATTAACAGGCATTTCAGATGCATCTACGAGCGCGCTAAGATTAGGGACATTGTCAAAAACTACTTCCGTATATTGGCTTCACTGACGCGCCAGTCAAAAGGAGCACGCACAACTCGAATCTCTGCAGAGGGGAAGGAATCATAATTTACGCACAGCATCAAGAAATATGGGCATCATCCTGTGAGCTGTTCCTCTGTTCACATGTCTGACTTTAATGGATTCGGTTTCATGAGCAGCCAATTGAAGGCTGGTACTTCTGTGGTTGAGATAAAAACAGCGTAATATCAAAGAATTTTCCTCGAGTGATGAATGCATCGCGGGAACGGCTAGTGAGAGAGCTTAGGACTTTCATGTTTGCGCGTGTGTCAGAAGAAAAGTGCATGTGTGCACAATAAAATCCATGGAATATGAAACACGGGCCCTGCAGGCTGGTAAATGAGGATTTAGCGGAACTTTTCTATCTTTCCCCGAACGATTGGAATAAGTGACAACGTCACCATGGTTTCCATTAGCACCAGAGCTTAAGCAAGAGCATACCAATCTGAAACCACTCGTATTTTAATGACAAGTGATCAACCGAGAGGAGAATTTTTCGAGGAAATATTAACTTATTCCACAGAAAATGAAATCATAACGGGCAGTCCCCAAATGGATCAGCTGCATTACCGGAATGGCAAAATAAGGTGGTAGGTAAAAGAGTCCGATATTCCCCTCCTGGAAAGCGTATAGAAGAGCTCGCGAGACTTTGAAGGTCATCCTGCGCTTTCTCAAACGACAAAGTTTTCGTATTGTTTTAATGACCTTGTAGACCATTTGAGCCTTCCCAAAACATTTGTTCAATAATCTGCATGGGCATTACTGAGCCACCCGGCATCGTTCAAGCGGATAAGGTTTTGGCATTTAGAGGTAAAGGTCCGGGTTCAAATCCTTCAACCGCCGATCAACTTCCCCACTTGGCAGCCCTCTGCTGAGCGCGGTCGCCCCCACCTGAAAGTTAAAGTTTATTTCCAATACAATCATGGAAGAAGCAGAGAAACTACGAATGATATCAATGTGCCTTTTGAAACCAGTTCCTTATTTCGTTTTCTTCACTGCGAGCTGCGGCCAGAGGGCGCAGATACTACCCGTAACTTGATCTAGTTTCCGCAATGACCTTTGCAATTAAGTCCTTAGTCTGTGGGTAAGGTTTTCGATAAAAACCAGTGAATTTTTTCATGAATCCCAATCACGGCATGCATCTATCTAATGCTTGGATTGGGGCTAAAAATCGAATGTTAACCATGGAAGCGGAGGCTCAAGGAATTCAGTTAATGGTAGCGTTTAATTGTGATCGTGATATTCGCTACAACGTCGGGCTCCGGGTTAGCAACTTTTCACGGTAAGCGATGTGAATTCCATCGAGCATAGGCTTCGCGGGGTTCAAGGGAACAACGACATGGCCGGGTTAAATGTGCAGTAAGTGATGATGGTATGGTGGACTTATTGCACGAGGAAGCCATTTGCTTTGCGTTCACATTACTGTGGCAGTTCTATTTCATATGTGCAACGACGTCACTATACCAGATACTGTGCACCAGCTAAAATGCGGTGGTGCCCTTCTGCGGCATATAGTGACCAAAGGGTTCAGCGTATTAGCGCGTTCCATTTCATAAACCTTACTTCCAAAATAGTTGCGTCAGACGCAGCAGGGCTACTGCGAAGTTGCGACAAATGGTCCCGGAGACAGCTAAACCTAAGACCGTTGTGTTAGATNGCTCTCAGCATTTTTTGGCCATTTGTTGTCAACTACGTGTCTCATCCAATTTGCCTGACGTTCCGCCTGTTTTTCACCACTTCCATCCAATCACCGCATTACCACTGCTTGTCGTCTCTTCAGCTTAACGTTTCCATCCATTACGTAACGCTTCCGACGTTTGGTGTCTCTAGCCCTATATCAATATCCACCGTCGGGCTCCGTCCATGTTGTGCGCCAGCAATAAGCACATTTGGTGCACTTAAACAGGAGATGACTCGTAGTTCGCTAATTGCAAACAGGCCCAGGAAACTATTTCTCGGTCTTAAAAATTGAGTTTTCTACTTTTTGTTTTTCACTGGCATACTTGTGATTCCCATATTGCTTTGCAGCATCTCATTTCACTTTCCAGTGAGCTTCTACAATAACTTAATATTGTTCCCACCATCTTATCCCATTCCAGTTCTATCATCTACATTTCCTGTGCATCATCCTTATAAAACTTTGAGCTTGCCACGCGCACGCCTCTTGCAAATCGAGAAATAGACAGTATTACTATTATTATCGTGCCTTTTGAAACCAGTTCCTTATTTCGTTTTCTTCACTGCGAGCTGCGGCCAGAGGGCGCAGATACTACCCGTAACTTGATCTAGTTTCCGCAATGACCTTTGCAATTAAGTCCTTAGTCTGTGGGTAAGGTTTTCGATAAAAACCAGTGAATTTTTTCATGAATCCCAATCACGGCATGCATCTATCTAATGCTTGGATTGGGGCTAAAAATCGAATGTTAACCATGGAAGCGGAGGCTCAAGGAATTCAGTTAATGGTAGCGTTTAATTGTGATCGTGATATTCGCTACAACGTCGGGCTCCGGGTTAGCAACTTTTCACGGTAAGCGATGTGAATTCCATCGAGCATAGGCTTCGCGGGGTTCAAGGGAACAACGACATGGCCGGGTTAAATGTGCAGTAAGTGATGATGGTATGGTGGACTTATTGCACGAGGAAGCCATTTGCTTTGCGTTCACATTACTGTGGCAGTTCTATTTCATATGTGCAACGACGTCACTATACCAGATACTGTGCACCAGCTAAAATGCGGTGGTGCCCTTCTGCGGCATATAGTGACCAAAGGGTTCAGCGTATTAGCGCGTTCCATTTCATAAACCTTACTTCCAAAATAGTTGCGTCAGACGCAGCAGGGCTACTGCGAAGTTGCGACAAATGGTCCCGGAGACAGCTAAACCTAAGACCGTTGTGTTAGATCGTGGTTTTGAGCAACTAAGGGCTTTCCATGGTGCGCTGCCAAAGGCAGAATTGACAATCACAAAAATGCGTATTTCTCAATTGGCGAGGGACATGCGGGGGCAAAATTATGTTCGTGTAAGAATGTTGCAGGGGAAACGCAAACAACGGAAATCAACATGGACTTGGGAATGTGTGGGCTGTTTTGTGCCACTGAAGAAGCACATTTCGAAGGTAGATCGGAATCTAAGACGCAACAAGCAATACGCATGTTTGCCGGTGAAAGATCAAAAGCTAAACAAATAATAATAACGTTTCCTTCGCGATTTGCTAGAATCATGCGCAAGATCAAATTTCGCAAGGATAATGCACAGGAAATGCGAATAACATGAAACAATAAATGGATAAGATGATGAGTGCAACTTTGAGTTTTTGGAGAAGCACACTGGGAAGTAAAATGAGACGCGGCAAAACAACGGGGAAGGTACAAGTATGTCACTGAGAGGCGAAAACTGGAAAACTAACTTGTCAAGACGAAACAGAGCTTCCTGGGACTGTTTGCGAGCAGCCAACTAGAAGTCTTTTCGTTTTTAAGCGCATTAAATGTACACACTGCTGGCGCAAAGCATGGCGGGAGCTTGACGACAAATGTAGAGATATGATTGGAGTCCTAAAACGTCAAGAACGTTAGGTAATGGACGGAACCGTTGAGCTCAGATGAGAAGCAATGGTAATCAAATGGTTGGATGAGAGTAATAAAAACCAGGCGGGAAGTCTGATAAAAATGAAAAGACGCGTATCTGACAACAATAAGCGGCCGAAAAATGATAAAGATAGAGGAAAACTGTCAAGATTTTCTCAAACACAATGGAGGAAATTTCCGAAGCTTCAGATATGGAACTCCCAAGAACAGTTATTATACTTTCTTGCGGATGGCGGTAGGCTGTACTGAGATGTATGTCGGATAAGATAGCCTTTGTATAAAAGCATTCCTTAACTACATTAGCCAAGAATGTCCTCTATGTTACCATTTTTGCTATCGCAGCTTTTGATCCTGATCAGCAGGAAGGGTGGGGAATATGAGGTGCGCGTGCCGTTCCAGAAGCGGTAGTAATCGTTCTTTTGTTCAATGCGAGTTTTGATATCTGATGCGATAATCAGCATAGTTTTGGTTGAACGGGCCAGAACTCGAGCGCCAGTTTTAGCTAGCAGGTTCCTAGCAGGAGCGACACGATAGATTTGGAATTACCATTAGGAGGACGGAACCGGTAATGGTGCTTCTGCTTCGAGTGCGGGATCTGAAACGTAAAAGAGAGAATTAGTCTGGCTTGGATGGCAGCTTGTGGTTATTTTGAGTATCAGATCAAAACAATAGACCAGTAGCATAGTGCTTCTACTCCGTAAAATGTGGTAACTAAAAGTGAGCTATGGTAGCAGTTTTAAAGGTAGTTGCAGGTTTGAAGCTACCAAAAACAACTAATGCCTCCCCACCAAGCTAGTAAAGAAGATAAGATGATAAAACGAGCGAGGAGTTCATAGTCTGAAGGCGTTTAACATCACGGAATGTGGTGAGAGCATCGATCCATCAAAAATACGTTGACATTTTCGTCAGCCCACGTTGGGAAAAGCTCGATGGTTAGTCACCTAAGCCAATGGTAAAGAGGGTACATCCACTAAAATGAAGGTCAAAGAATGCATTTGCGTGGACGTGCGGGAAAGCGAGGAAGTAAAAGGTTATTTCGAATCCCATGAATCCCGGATGGTCTCAGTAAAGACTGGATCATGAGCTAGAATTCTAACCCATGTTCGTAAGCCTCGTCTATTGCAATGTTAGCCCGTGTCAGGGGCATCCAGTAACTCTGCCATTCGGGCTTTGAACTGGGCTAAATTTAGGCAGGATTGCAGGGAACTAAGAAGCTTGTTCCACAGTTTAATGTGCTCTAATCGACAGTCAAGTCAGAGGTATTCTTAACAAGCAGTATCTACTGCGAAGTGGATATGGGGGACTATCGGCGTCGCGTGTGACGTTTGTAGTAGAGTGAACATTATTATGGCAAAGATTAAAGAGAAATGTGAGGTTTAATTCAACTGGACGAAGCCACAATGGTTCAAGTCCAAGCAGCTCGCATCTGGCCCTGTAGTTTAAGCTAAATGAGGGACCTAGGAGAGTTCTAGTGAATGCACGGTGCACATTCTCGATTGCAATCCGACCGACTTTACGCATATGCGTAAAGATAATCAGGCTATATTCGAAATAGGGCCAAGCGTGGGACTTAAGGTTGATAATTCCAAAAATCCTGATTGCGGAATGCATCTAAGATAACTGGAGCTGTTCTTTTAGCTACGGCGGCTTGGTGGTGGGCATGCTCGCTGAATTTGAGAGAGCAGGAGTATTGCAGCCCTAACTCCTTAACTGTGTGTGATGCAAGAATTGTCATGCCGTTTATGGAGAGGGAGTCCGGTGGAACATGTCACTTACGTTATTAGAGAACACTTGTCGGCAGTGAACGTCATAAGCCAAACGGAACCCCATTTACCAAGAGATTCTAGGCATTCACTGATAACTGCAGAGCGCAGCTAAACAAACCAGCCTCAACACATTAGAATATTTTAATGCCATCGGCGAATAAGAATGGTGAGCCATGATGAGTAACTTCAAATATATAACTAATATGTAGAAGGACTAAGAGGAGACCAAAGAAACCGCCCTGAATAACACTACTGGTAACAGCACGGTGCTGAAAAAAACCAGTAATATTGAAAATCTGGAAGCTATCAGGAAGTCAGGATAACAACCAAGATGAGAGTGGATTTCTTATTGCCTGCGTTCTAACCTTGGTCAGGAGTCGGGAGCAGGAAGTGCGGTCAAACTCTTTTGACGTGTCTAAAATGATAATGAGCATCAACAGGCGAGAATCAGTACTCCGAGTAACTAGGTTCAAGAAGCCAAACTGGCAGACACGTCAAGATCGTCCTCTTAGGAGGCCGTGTTGGGAAGGGTTGGTAAGATTATGCGCAGTAAGGAAGGTAAATAATTGTTTTACCCACTTCTTCCATAGGCCCGAATAGAACTGAAGTGTGGTTAATGGTACGGAAGTTTTCAGGGTCATGCATATAACCGTTTTTGTGGTGTGGAAAAATAACTGAGGTCTTCTACTGTAACGGTAAGCATCGCAAGACAATAGGCGTGGGAACAGATCTAGAAGAAACAGAGGAAGACCTGAACCAGCGAACTGGTGGGATGCCATCAGGCCCCGGCCTGTTGGATGGCTTGGCACATCTCATCAATGTAGTGATACTAGCAACGTCGAATGAAATAGAGGATATCCTAGACAAAGTCAACATGGGCAGGATTACAGAGTTCGGCAGATTGTCATTAACGAGGGCAAAAGAAAAATATGTATTGGGTGCTACCGTGATGTCTACAGTGGGCCGTATGCGTAAGCTGTTAAATATGATAAATTTCAAAATGGCAGGTGAGGTGATCTGCGACGGAGCTTTAAAAATATGGAAAGCCTTTCAAACTGGGCTAGGCAACCCAAGAGCTAACATGTCCTGCATTTTGAACCTTAGTTCGGGGTCAATAAGAAATTCTTGTTGCTCCTTCCCAAAGTTCGTTAGCCAAAACCATACAGAACGGACTCTCGAGGGAAGCATTTTCATTGGCATCTGATACGAACTTACGTTCCGCATGCCCCTCAAAATCTTCATTGAAATAGCTGAGGACTATCATTTCCTACGAATCTTTTTTCTGATCTGCGAAATAACACAACAGACTGCTGCTTCTTGGGACTTTTCCTCACAAGTCTACCATACATCGCCTCATTTCATTTCGGTTTTCCTCCTTTTTTTCCTACTCCAGCTCCACTACCGGACCTAGCCGAAATTCATGAAGTCAAAAACACCTAAAGCAAATCTCAAGAATCAGACAAACCTTAGAAAATTTCGATCCCCTGTCACCAACTCCACCTGCTTCAAAAAATAAGCTTCCAATTTAGAAATGACAGTGTGACGAACAAGCTTGTTTTCAGATATTCGTACTCATGCCAGTACATAACATTAAATATGGCTTAATGCAAATAAGATCACGAATAACTGAAGACGAGCTTATGCGTCTTACTGTGTTATTTCTCAATAAGCTTCCAACAATTTTACCATTTTTGCCGCCAGCGTCCGCTCAATCTACTGCTCACCAAGCTATGCATTACGCGAGGAACAACCTCCAAATTCTAGTTACTTGATTTATTGCGTTCTTCCTTGTCGCGTGATATTCATTCCACCAAGTCAAATTTGTGTTTATCCCCAACATTCATGGAGCTTTCCACGTGAAAGGACTTTTCTTTGGCTTCAAAGGTCCATTTCGGTTTGCTATGTGCATACGGTGGACTATGAAGTGACACCTGGTGATGCTGGTACGAATTTACCGTTGGACTCAAATCCCCAGATTTTGGATTCGTTACCATTTGTGCTCTTCCCACACACGTGTGACCTGACGTACATATCATTAGCTATTGTATATCCCCCTCCTTTTGCACATGAGTGCTTATTTTTCTTCTTTTGTCGCTATCGTCGCATTGTACGTCTTGGCATTGTACGAGAAATAAAATATTATCTTTGAAGCAGACAATCCGCCTTTATTATTTTGTATTATGTTCAGCTGCAATTGCCTAGCCGTCCATTTGGACGCCCCTTCTTTCTCCCCCGAAACACACCAAATCACGGAGGGCTTGTGATAATCCATAGGCGCTAAAATATGCATTTATGGCTACGAAAAGCTCTCACCACTCACAAGACCATCAGATAATTTTTACCATTTTCGTTCATAGATTCCGACTCCGTTTTCTTCCATATATTGTCAGAGTCACCCATCATCTGTTACTCTGCGCCGCGTGTCCCGAAAATCACTTGCCGCTCCTAGCTATCCTTCTTCGTTTTATGCATTTGAGCAGTGGTGGCTCTCGATATGTTTCATTCCGCTGTTTTCTTTATTTCAAACCAAATAATCCTTCCCTGTTGTTCATTACCGCGGCGATTATGCCATAAGGCCAACTATCCATCGTGTGTGCCATTTGCTCACCTCCTCATTCAGTTTGAGTGTAGAATTTCGTTTGCGATTTCCGCTCGTATCGCGACAGCATGTAAGTCCAAATGTGGTTTCTATCCTTGCCAAGATTTATACTTTGCCGTCGAATTTCATACCCACCTCTCCACACCACTACGCATTTCTTGCACGTAAACCAACTGAGCTCCTGCATCTGCTGCCGTTTTTATGATGCTGTCCTCCTTGACCTTTTGAATAACCAATAGCATTTTATGAAACTCGCTCAGCGTGCATTCAGGTTTTTATCCCATGCTCACTTGTCTAATACATGTTTACCCCAAACACTATTTGGCCCTTTTGCTCAAGCAGGCTTTGTTGTCATATTTTGATCGTGCCTCAGCGCATGCCTCTGGGAAACCGAAAAATATACATACGATTCTTCTCATGAATGATCTACAACTCTAATTTATGCTGATCGCTATTGTTGCGCTCAGAGTTGTGCTTCCGACCACCACCTGCAAAATCTTTATTCTTTTCCGTCCATTGTACAAAGATCAAATACCTCTGCACGTGAGTAATACAGTCACATCGAGTGGGGCTTCGCCTGCAACGGATTTCTAGGTCTTTTACTCACCTTAAGAATGAGCGACAACTCACTGTCGTTCCGCTGGTTGCCAAACCTGACTTAATATGAACAAAAGTGATTCTATGCCAGTCCCTGTTTTCGGATCATGGTTATCGGTCCCCCATCCTAGTGTAGTTGGCCCAAGTGGCTATGTAAACTTTTCCATTCATAGCACTCCTGCATCAAGCGTGTATTTAGAACAAGGTTTTTTGATAGTTTCCGTACCCCAAGTCCTTTTTGCCTACCTATTTCTCAGGCTTTTAGCCATCCTCTTCAAGTTCCTATCAAAGCCTGGCAGGTCCTTCTCATTCAGCCCTTTTGTTTCAGAAATGGCCGGCTGTGAAAAACTTCCCTCTACCTTCTTCCCACCCACTCACTAAGAATCTTTAAAACCACTTAAAATATACGATTCTTATTTAGGTTCCCTTATGGCCTCCGTTATAGTTATTTCGTTTGGATGTATGGTTTGCCTTTTATACTCTGGATCATTTTTTGTCTAAGTAAAAAGAATTGCAACCTCGGTCGGCGGAACTGATTCGGTGTGACGTTGAAACAAACTGAAGGCAAAGGCAAGAAAAAAGACGTGAAACTTCCCTCGCAATCGCCGTAACCTGTACGATTGACTAAAGTTCTCAACAAGCTACGAAATGGAAATAAAGGTGAAGTTGAAACAGATGGCTGGCCGTTTGCGACGTTATGTGCGTCACAACAACAGACATTCAACGTTGATGCCGTCGATTCTTGTTACATTCTGGACTGTTGTATTAAGTGGTCGTATTATCCAGGGTAAGCGTCTACATTCGATGTTGGGATTACACGTTTTCCAAATTCAAGCACGACCTGCAAGGCAGCCGAATTGTTCCACTGGAGCCAGTAGCCGGCTGGCTGATTCGTGATCCCCTTCTCCTGAACAAGTGGACAAGTGAAGTGATCCCATAATAGAGGTAGGTTTCACCAACAAAAGGGGAGGTTTTGCTTCTGAATTGGCAAGCGGCTGTGCCGGCGCTATGTTTGCGCAATGAGACCGGAGATTTGCGCACATTTTCTTCATCTGAAAAGACGTGTTTCAGCAAGTGACGTTGTGGGAGAGAAAATATCTACACGTATTTTAAACCCAGCCAAGCATTTCCTAACGCTAAGCAACTGTGATGACTAGGAGGCATTAATCGTTCATTGGAATGTCAAGAATACAACACCGTGGACCCCACACTGCCGTGAAGCCTGGTCACGCCGAACTTAGGACTTCGTCATCTGGCCGTGGCTGACGCATGTTGCCTACGTATTTTCGCCTGTGTTGAATGCGCGCAAAACATTTACGATGCAAAAGTGCTGCGGAGTTTTCGAGACAACTGGCGCCTCGGTTGGATGTACTTTATTTCACAAGCTTCTCGGATGGATTGATGGTGTACCGAGAAAGCCTAGAGCTTCACGTACTGCTGCACTCTTAAAGCCCTGAACGAGCAAGAGAGCGTGGAAATCAATCATCGATTCACCACAGAGGAACATAGACCCCGACAGAGTCCCGGCAACAGGCCGCACTTAATGTGGAGCCGGGCCCGACCTCGTGTTAGTTCCAAAATCCGGTCAAACACCTATGAAATTCTGCTACTTTGGCCAGCGCGTTGGAAGAACTTTCGAAGTTGCTAACGGCACCGTTACGGCACCGGGCCGAAAAACCTGGGCGGCTGAAGGACGGCAAATTCTTCAGTATAATTTGTTTTAATTTTGACCTCTTCCCGTTTGCATTCGCTTGAGAGATCACACCGCTGATTGCGCACTGCTCATGTTATACTTCGCAGTCATTGTCGAAGACTCTGCCACAAAAACGACCAGTAGGTTCTTAGCTTGTCGGAAGAATTCGGTAAGTACTCCTTGCTCAAGAATGGTAACGGTGGATTCCACTCCAACGATCACCATCGTGCGGCGGATGTCCTGAAACTGTACGCGTATAATAGAATCAAAGCGCAGAGTTGAAATAGGTTAGAAGTTTATATTCAAAATTTTACAAAAACGCGTCATATGCAGTCTTTTTTACAGGCATTTCTTTTGGATTTTCGACGTATTCTGCAATTGAAAAGTGGGGAATAAAATGCATTCAGCCGTTGTTACCTTGTGTTCGAAGTGACATGAATTACATAAAATACGGCAATTCCTTGAGGGTCACCAAAGAATGATAAATCCTGTGGGCATTCTAACGCTTTCCGTTAATCTTCCGCGGTGACCACTATCACAAACGTCTATGAACCAGTACCAAATTTCTTGCTCAATATTTACCACCAATTTCTTTTTAAAAGTTGATATATCTATGAGTATTTGTTTTTGATGGACAATTTAAGGCACTTATCGACCTCACCTATAACCGCAGATGTAAACCCGTGGGTATCCGTAGAGATTTTCCCAGATGAGCCCATCCAGTTGAAACTTAGCGCCAGGTCCTCCCCTCTCAGAAACAGTGGCACCCACGTCACTGCAGACCCAGCGTTTCAGAGCAATCACATATACAGAACGTGCGGTTAAATTGGGATGGTCACTGTTTTACTGTAAATGTTCACGTTGGCCAGGTCTCCTCCCACACGCATTAACTCCCTTTCGTTATTTGCGCGCGTTGTTTGGTACCGTGTTGTGGGGCCACTGGAACGATGATACAAGTTGAGTCACATGCTTATGGACTGTATAGTAACCCATATATCGTTGACAACAGACACTATGCGTTTGAAAAAACCACCCAAATAAAGCTTTATGAGAAAAAACACCCCTCCATATGTTGACTTCAACATGTACAGGGACGCTGTCCGAAAACTTAAACGATAGTCGTGAAAGTGGCAAGCATTTATTAAATACAGCTTGTCTTGATGGAGCTACTGTAACGTCCAGACCCTCAGCATGACTCTCCGAGGATGCCAAGGTATGTAGAAAGGCTAAAAATGTCCCATCTGAATATAGTAGTCCCACCTGAGGAGTACTGCGCCGCCTAGGAAACCTCGATAAGTAAACTGGGTACCGTCGGTGTTGCCTGCGGGAAACCGAAATTCCTTCAAAAGTGGTCTCCGATGACGTTTGTGCAAAAACCTATTTCATTAGTGATGCAAACTATCAGCTACTTCGTAAGTGGGGAATACCTTCGGGGGAGTGTGTTCATTCGGGTAGTTTCGTGCGACAAGCGACCGGATTCAGCAGTGAACCTCGTCTCAAACAGTGTTGCTTCTTGAAGGTTACTAGTATGATAGGGTATACCGGTCTGGAAGATTTCCAATAAATCAAATTCCGTCGGGGTGTTGGGCCACTCCTCCCCCCTAAACAAGAATCCCTGATAGTTCGCGAATGATGTGATAGGCCGAAACCTTACTTTCGCTCCCCACCAGCAGATTTCTATGAGCCGCCGCTAAGGAATCGTTTACGGAAAAGCTTCCCATTATGCACATCTAAAACAACGTGCTTTCATGCGTCAGCCAATTAGAAAAACGAGAACCATGTGCTGGTTTTGAGGAAAGCTGCCCCTAATTCAAGAGACTGTATACTAACGGAATTAAGACCGATCTACTTTGGGATACACAATGAACACATTTACACCTCACGTTACTATCGGGGACAGTGATAAAGTCTCCAATAGACCGCGAACAAGGGATGTACGAAAATGAGTGGAACGAAAGGAGAAAGTGACAAGTTCACAGGGATAGCGACATGATTTCACACTTAGTTCATTGGATCGATGAAGTCCTCCAGCCTGCCAAGAACAATTACGTTGATGGGCAGTCCGCAAAACAACGACATTCAACTGAAAAGAGAGGGGTCTGGCATCCACGAAAGCGGGACCTGGGGTCACCGTAGCCGTCTATCGACACATCCAGCGGCGAACGCTCAGCAGCGACCGCCTCACAAAACCAACGGCACAGACATTGTACTGATTTTCGCGAACGCTGTATCCGAGGGCACCAAACATACACTCACATGGGAAGCAGGTAGAGGTGTTCAGCCATAAAAGACGTGGCACGTCCGGCAGAAGATGGGTCTTAGTTCGTACATCACAAAACATGAATGATGTACCACAAAAGTAGAAAAACTTCGTACAAAAGACTTTATAAATGGGGCCGTGAAATTATTACGTTTTGCAAAAATGGATAAGGTGAAAAAACTGGAGACTGAAAAATTAAAAAAGAGTTCGCAAGCATCAACTGGTAACAAATCTTGAAGACAACCAAGCCTGGAATGCAACGAGACATATGAAAATTCGTGGAATTCCAACACTCGGCATTATTAACCTGACGACATAACCGCTGACGGTCACTTGAGGCGTGCCCACAGAATACGTAATGCGTTCGACGATGGTCTATTCAGACAACAGAATTAGACGGCAGGGGCCGACTCGAGGACCGTGCAACAAAGTATCAAACATTCATTTTGTCAATAGCAGAATTTTTAAGTGCCGAAATTATTAGGGAAGTTGGGAAGCATGTTTTTTGTCAATATCAAGACTGGGGGGCACCAGAGTTATCGCCCGGGTTCTCCTTTGCGTGGACAGGATAGCCATGGCGTTTTTGAACTCAAATCTGCCCAGTTAGCAAAGAGGGTCCGCCAATGGACCGTTGTTCATATCAGCATCAAATCATGGGGTTTCTGCAAAAATTACGGAGGAAGTCCCACACTGAACATTTCCGATATTTGTTTTTCTCCCAAGACAGGAATACAAAGTATAACAATGATTTCATATTCTGAGAAACACAGCTGATAGTTCTAGGAAATGCGGATTGCAGCCAAAAGTGATTAGTTCCTCCGGATCGCTTGTTTAACTGAGCGTTTACCGCTAAGCACGGTCGCCATTTGCACGTTGATCGCTCTCGCTTGACTCGCAAGCTCTTGTTAAAAATATACCTAACCTACCACCACCTCTGACTGTCTTTTTTTCTTGAACCGCTCGTCATCACTATTGCAATTGTACGGGGCCGGGAAACGGTATGCACAAGTGGTCATCTCGGTTAAGTGCAAACAAACCTACTGCGTCATTTGCGGTAGGACAATCGGTTCTACAAGATGGTGAGCCCGACGTGATTAACTGGTCTCATGAGCCTCTATTCCCCCTTGCTGACGCCTTGTTTGCCTTTTTGAAGAGTAAATATAATGTGTTTGCGAATTGCCTTTACTTGTTGTTTTTACTGGCCGCGGTTTTCTATCGGTAGTCTTCGGCACGTTTCGTTTACGCTGCTACTTTCATTTTTCAATACCGTTTCATGTCCACGGGAAGAAAAACATCGTCAGACCCAACAGTAGGTCCGGTAACTCTCAACTTACCCTCGTTCATGGCATCGGATGCTCAACTCTGGTTTACATTAGTTGAACTGGAGTTCGAGTATTACAGGATAGCAACGTCAGCCGTTTTAGATGGGTGGATGGCCGTCTTCCTCTAGATGTAACCCTTCAGGTTAGGGACGTCGCCATATCTTCGCATGGTTACAACGCGTTGAAAGAATGTAATTATATCTCGGACTGCCCCTTCTGGGGATCAAGGCATCCGACATCTGCTTCAATGATTTGAACCCGGGAATAAAAGGCCCTTAGAGTTATTGCGGGAAATGCGACGCATTAGAGACGCAATACTCGCCGACGACCCTAGGTTAAGAGAGCTGTGGCTTTAACGGCTCCCACCACATCTATCTCCCTCGCCTAGAACTGCCTTTTAGTATTCACTGGACAAAACAGCCAAAATCGCTGATGGCAGCACTTCGCGCCATAGCCCAGGTGTCTCAGCATTGAATACTTTATCGTCCGTTAGATCCGCATCCTCATCTTCGTAGGATGGATTATTAACTATTTTGACGAGGATCAGTGCATCGCTACAGCAGCCAACAGTCGATAAAATTCAGCGACAAGATCGGTTTACCCTGCGTCGCAGCAGGCGCAGGAGTCCCTCTACCAAGCGACCCTTCCTGCTATCAGTGGAATTAATTAAGTAGGAAAGTAATTAAGTAGGATAGCCGCCTTCGAGGCTCAGCAAAACTGTGTGACCCTGGTTGTACATTTCTGGGCAAGCAACAGGAAAACCAGGTTCCCGGCCCATGACACCGGGCTAGTTACTAATTGTCACGTCTTCAACGCCTCGGACTTTACGACTGACAGGTTATTTTTTGTGGATACAGTTTCCGAGGTTAGCGTAATCCCCCGTGGCCCGGGTAATTTGATCGCTGCACAAGCGGAGAGGCTACGGGCTGCGAACGACACCGATATCCACACGTACGGACATTGTTCCCTCACCATCGATCTCGGCTGGAATCGTAAATTTCGTTGGGTGTCTATCGTCGCCGACGTTCCATGCCCCATTATTGACATTGACTTCCCCAGCATTTTGACCTACTGGTCCACTCTTGGCACGGGAAAACAGTATACCCTCAAACGTCGCTGACCGTCACCGGCTCTTACGCCGTCGTCAACTACGTCAAACCCCAGTACGCCACGTTGCCAGCCCCTCAGTCATATAACCAGGTACGTCGCGTTTACCTGCGCACACAGCGACACGCCGGTCCACTACCCGCCGTCAGCACTAAGGTAACCCACTATAGTGAAAACACAGGACCCCCAAATTGTAGTCGGCTTCATCATCTGCCTCCTAACAAATTACACCTGGCGAAGGCGGTATTCAACCACAAGTTGGAACTGTGCATCATCTGACCGTTCAATAGTTCTTGGGCCTCTCCGCTTCATGTGGTCTCTAAGTCCAACGGCGGATTGCAACCATGTGGGAACTGCAGGGCACTCAACAGGGTTACCGTTCCCGATAGGTAGCCAATTCACATACAGGACCTCACTTTGTCGTTGTCCGATTGCTAGATCTTCAACCGCATAGATCTGATTTCACCATACAATTAAATCCCCGTAGACAAGAAGGGCATTTCAAAAACGAAGGTGACCAAACCTTTTGGACTGTTCGAGTCCGTAAGGATGACTTTCGGGCTCGGCAATGCGGCTCAAACCTTCCGAAGTTTTATGCGCCAGGTCACACGCGGTTTAGAGACTTTGTGTGTAAACCCAGACGATCTCCTAGTAACTAGCCACTCGGAGGAGCAACACTCCGCTCAGCTTCGTGCACCTTTCAACCGCCTCGGTAAACAGGGCGTAATGACTGACGCTTCAGAATGTGAGCCTGGAAACCCAAGTTTCACATTTTTAGGGCGTATGGTCTCGTCCTCCAATATAGCTCCGTTGCCGGATATGGTCACCGCTTTTCAGGACTACCCTGAGCCTCATTCATTTCGCGGCCATTTGGCTAACTTTCATCGGCGTTTTATCCCTAACTGTGCACAACCAATGACCGATGCCTCGAATGCTGCAATCAGAGATGTAATTCAGCAGTATACCGACGGCTCTTAGGAGCCTTGGGCATTCTTCTCCAAGCGGTCGCAGCCGGCAAAGTCTAGATATAGGACGTCTGCCAGGGAGTTGATCGACGTCTACCTGGCTGCCTAGCAGAACACAAACCGCTGGTATACGCGCTGCACGAAGCACCTGACCGGCACTCGCCACGAGGGCTTCGCCATTTATACTTTGGTTCACAGTTCACTGTAGAGATGCGGTATGCCTCTGGGGCAGATAACCCCGCCGCCGATACACTTTCTCGTATACTTGAGCTTCGTTTGTCTCCAGCACTGAGCATTGATCGTGATGCGATGGCACAGGCCCAGGTGATGGATCCTGATATCGTCAAGCTTTGAAGAGAGCTTCTTAGACTAAGCGGTCGCACCTATCACAGCATCGCTGAATACATTTCTTTACGACGTATTGCAAGGTTGTCCAAGGTCGATGGTGCCAGCGGCTTACGATCATGTCACATTTCTGGCTCTACACAACTTCGCCCATCCAGATGCTGCTGCTTCGGTGAAGCTAGTGACTCGGAGTTCAATGTTAAATGTGACATGCGCCGCTGGTCCGCGCCTGCCTTCAATGACAGAAAGCTAAAGTCCCTCGACGTACAAAAGCTCCGTTGACTAGTTTCCCTGAGATAAGTTTTCACCAAGTACACGTCGGTCTCGTAGGCACCTTCCCGCCTCCTCATGGTTACGTCTACATGCTGTCTTGTGTTGACCGCCTTACACTCTGGCCACTGGCCATGCCCAATCCCTGCCCTATGTCAGAAGAGGCCACGGGAGCCTTTTTGGAAGGCTGGGTGAGTCTATTTTGTTGCCCGCTGGGATGAAAACTGACCGTGGCTCAAATTTTGGGGGGGTGTGTTGAAATATAATTAAAACACCTCGGTTTAACCACATTAGAACAACCGCCTACCACCCGCAAGCTAAAAGTCTGGTGCAAAGATTCAATCAGCAAACGAAAGCCGCTCTTCGAGCCCGGGAGAATCCTCTTTGGAGCGAAATACTGCCTTGAGCCCTTTTAGGCCTTCGGATTTGTGCTAAGCAATAAACGCGCACAACAACAAACGAGCTTGTGTTTGGTTGGACGCTCCGCTTTCCTGGGGAGCTGGTGTCCTCGTCGAGATCCACGCACTTCAATTACGGTGGCTATGCAAAACGTCACGCGTAATAAATACAAACGGCTCACGCCAATCCTACGGGGGACCATCGAACTTCAAGCTACATTCCAACGGCACTGAATACTTCAACTCGCGTCTTCGTGCGTGTTGACGGTGTCCGACCACCACAGCAATCATCGTATGCCGGTCCGTTTTCCGTGGTAAAAAGCGGGCCTAAAACGTTCATTTTGGACGTTACCGGCAGGCACGACACGGTGTCTATCGATCGTAAGAAAAGTGCCACTGTGGGATTATGGTCGAACGAGGGGCTGATTTTATCTGATGAGTCCCAACATCCTGGTCGAGTCCAGCCATTACCAGCGCCGCCCGTGGAGAGTGCTGTGGGGGCCAAAGCCATAGTCCTACCAACCGCACCAAGTGTACCGAATATGCGAAGCGGCCGTAGTGGCCCAAGGTTCAGCAGCCCATTCGTTTTTCTCATTCTATTCTTGTCAAAAATGTACTTCCACTTCCACCAACTCCAACTGTCTTCTTATTGTAACGGTCGAGTGTCAGGGTTGCCAGTCCTATCTATCCGAGAGAGAGTGAGGCATAAGTGGTCACAAGGTTGAAGGGTGAGCAAATGTAATGCGAGATTCGCGTTAGGACAATCGGTTCTACAAAGGTGCTTAAGGAAACACGTGAAAAGATCACAGTTGGTGGGTTTCGTTTGCGAAAATTCCTGGGGTTTATGCATTACGCGATGTAATAGTCCACGACGCCTCCAACCTTTTGGCGAGTTTTACAATGCGGCTTTACGGAGGTCCGGTGGATTCAAAAGCGAACAAAAACGGTCCAATTCTTGTTTTAAAAGGTTACATTAGAGGTCCTTTTGGGGTATGTTCTTGGGAAATTTTTCGGGGCGTTTTTACTGATCAGGGGTATACGAACAGTTTCTCATAGTACAGACCATGCTGGGTGAAATCCTCAATGCCTTAATACCCACTGGGTGATTAAATGGGCAACTTACGACCATGTCGGCAATTCTTGCAAAAATTCAACGCCACAATGTACTTTGAACAGCGGTCCCTAGCGGACCATTTTGGGGCGTTTTAGTGCCCGCTCTACTGACTGGTGTTCCACAAAACACCTTTTACGAATGACGTTATCCTTGAAGGTTACCGCTCTACGGCATCAAATTCAAATCATCTGCAACGTTTTCACTGCCAAAACGAGGCTTTTCAATAGTCAATGGTGAACGAGCACAATATGTTGCGGTGAGGTTGTAGAACGGGTTGTCCTAACGCGAATTTCGTTCGACGTTTGGCAGCCCTTAATCATTGTAACCACTTCTACCTCTCCTTTACCCGGCTCTGCACGATTGCGATACCGATAGCCCTGACAATTAACCGGTACAGGGAAAAGACAGTCGGAAGCGGTAGCAGGTTGGGTATATTTGTACAGGAGCGTGCGAGCGAAGCGTGCTTGAGCAACACACAAGTGGTGACTTCTCTCGGCGGTCAACTTTCGGTTAAACATGCTATCCGGAGGAGCAAATCCATGTTCCGTTACCAGGTGCATTTATAAAGGGTAAATGCCAACGCAGCCTAAAACGCTCACTCATAACCATGGTGGCAGACGGTTTTTAGCACATTAAACAGCGCAGCGAGTACCGCACGAAATTTAACAATTCCCAAGACGGGGAAACCCAGAAGAAGTGTGTTGGCGCTCTGGGTGACCAGAATTCATTAAAACAAAATGCATCCTGTACGACAAATTTACAAAAAATGCGCAGCAAAATACCCCGCATAATTTTCCGAGGGAAACCTTGTTATTTTTGACAATTGCAATCATTTTTCCTTACCCGACTGTCGCCCTCGCACCCACCGGCCAGAAAGCATGAGCATTGCTACTTGGGACTTGTAAAGTCACCTCAATTACCGGATGGAGACAGTAATGAAGTAGAGGAAAATCGGCTCGCTACCCTAATGATCATAGCTAGGAGCGCAATTCAGTCGTGGGCGTGTCTTTCTGTTTTGTTGGTCAAAAACAAGAGTAAACTATAAATATAACGAGACTGCCAAACAGTGCTGTTCCTTCGCTTCGATTTCCTCCATCGTTTGCTCCCTGACCCCATCTACATCCTACCTCCCACTCCTCATACTGCTTTGTTTGCAAAGCTTGGAACGAGGTGGGCTTGAGGCGTTTGCACGCGCATTCAGTCGCTGTCACACCACCACCAACGGACCCTTGTGTTAATTTGTTACGAGAACGCTTAGTAGATGAAAATTCAAACCACTCCGGGTACAACCGCCAACTGTTCGCGACCACCTTTTCGGTGATTATGGCCGTGTGTTCTGCATATGAATGAACGAAGTCTCTCCAAAAGCACGACCGGTTCCCTGATTATTGCCGCCTGTCAGTTGTCTGTACCTGGTACTTTCCTGTCCAGCCGTCTCTTTATTTGTTTACTCCTTTATTGCAATAAAAGAGAGAGAAACCAGTTTCTCACTAATCCGACTTAAATAACTTGAGGTGGAAGTGGACGGCAAATCTATTTAAGAAGCGCTCAAGGATTCATGGGAAGTTATTTGTCGAACAGACCAAAGATATATGGTCTTTGTGTCCTGCTTCTCGAGGTTAGCCTTGCCTGACCGACGCAAACGAGCTGGTTGGCCAGCTCATTTAAGAACGGACAATCGTCCGTTCCACTGAAATCAGATTCTAGCAAGATGATTACCCGATAACGTCGGTAGCAGTTTTCTTATCCACCGCTCGGTGTCCCTCTAGATAACATGTGGCTGTACCCTAACTCAAAAGTGTTGGATCGCGGTAAACGCAAGCTGGTTATTCGAATGGCTAGTTCTTTTCGCGGTTGGTATTTTGCAGCTTGATAAAGTAGGAAACCGTCGCAGTGGTATGAACGATTTGAAGTTGGAGTGCTTGGCCAGCGCTTCGAAGCTTAATTTTCGTGGCTTTGCTTGCATGATAGAACTTTCATTGACAAAAGAATAATCGTTTTCGTGGACCATTTTTGATGTCATTTTTCTCTTATTTCCTTTGTCATTGCTTCGCTTGTCAACAGCAGCACGCCAAAACATGGACTCGAATCGTGACCTGCTACTCGAAGAACAGTTCCTGATATTTAACGATTTTAAACACTACGATGATGTAATAAGACTTATTAGTACTATTCCCGAAGCCACTAAACTGCAAGCTACGGAGGAACGGTTAGAGGAGGAGCTGATAAGTGAGTTGCTAGGGTTTTCTTCTTACTTCTTGGACAGAAATATTTAGCTTCTATCAGGAGCAGCCTCATCTCCTGGATCCTTATCTCCCAAAAATGATTTCAGATACATTGGATATAGTGAAAACTACGGAAATTGGATCCCACGCTTTTCATTTTGCATTTCGTGTACTTTATCTTATGGTGAAGACGCGCGGCTACAAATCTATTATCCGGTTAATGCCACACACTGTAGACGAAATTGAGCCTACAATGTTCATGCTCACAAAACAAGACACAGAGGACGCAAATGTAAGTTTTTTTTCTTGAAATCCATGTCATCATCATTGCTTCAGACGTGGCAAACACGTTATGTGCTTCTCTTGTGGTTGTCTATCCTGTTAATGGTTCCATTCGGTTTGGACTGTTTGGACTCCGAAAATCGTGCGCCGATAGTTGATCGTATACTAGAGCAATCCAAGCGACACTTGAGTCTCGATGGACGCACACAAGAGGCGGCATCGTTTTTACTTGCCAGACTCGTTACACGACCGGATGTGGTTCAGGCACACTTGTCCCCAACCGTAAAGTGGTGTTTGCAGCAGCTAGAAGATGCGGATTGTAAGTGTCGAATTTGTTATTGTTTCACGTATCAATATCTAAGTTTAACCGATCAGGTATTTTGCTGCTTCAGTTAAAGCTTTCTCCAGCGTCAGTCTTGCTCGTGTGTTCTAGTTTAAGTTGCTGCCACACGTTGCCACCCATTAAAAAACTAAATAAATAGAGAACTAAATAAATAGAGACAGCTAATAAAAACAAGTCATTAGCAGGGTAATACAGGAATGCCACCGGTTACCTTAACTGCAATATCGCTTCTCCGTAAGCTTAACGTAGAGGAGTCTCATGTGCCTGTACGAGCCAGTCCACCGCCTAAGCTATTAAAACCTTTCACCAGGCAGACATTGATCACCTCGATGCATCTGTTAGTCGACAAATACATCACAGAACTCGTGTGTCGTGGCAGTCGTCCTGTATTCGTAGTCTTCCTCGACTTGAAAGGTGCTTTCGCCTCCGTGGACCGACCGGCACTATTCAATGCTCTCCATCGAAAGGGTATGCCAACGAAGTTTGTGAACCTGTTGCGAACATTGTACTCGCATACCTATGGTCGCGTGAGGGTATACGGTTCACTGCCATATCCTTCAGTGTCTCCAGCCAACAAGTCGACGAGTCTTTCGGACCCCAACCACGAAGGCGTGAAATACCTACTTTATTTAAATTCGCTGAACATTTTCTCATCCCACGTTGCCACGTCATCTGTTGGCCTCCATATGGCTTCTTCCATTCCTTAGGAGGAACCCAAACTAGGGCACGGCACAGTAGACGAGTGTTCGTCATACGCAACACGTGACCCAACCAGTGCACTCTACTAAGTTTCATACGCTGAAACAAGCTATTTTCAGAAGTGCCACCCAATACCAGATTCCTAACCTCAATATTACTCACCCGGTCACTCCATCCAATCCTAGCCATACTACGCAAACATCGGTGGTCGAAAATCTCCAACCGACGAACATCGCCCACACGCATACTCCACGTCTCGCAACCGTACAACAGAACTGAACGCACTGCAGCACAGCACACGCGACCTTTCAACTTCAGTGAAATATCAGGTCGACGCCACAAGTGATTCAGTCCAGCGTACGCTGTTCGAGCCTTGGATGTACGCATATTTACCTTTTATCCCAAGCTACCATCGTTGGACACGCAGCTACCAAGGTAGGTGAAACGGTCCACAGTCGTTATTTCCTCTCCATCCAGTGTCAAGTTCGGCGCTGCACTTTGAAGGTGCAAAGCACATGCCAAACCGAGCAATCGATGTCGACAGTCTATCTAGTGCGCATTGTGCATGGTCCGCAGACTCGAACAGGCACACGACGTCGTCTGCGTAATCTAGGTCGCATAGCTTCCCTTCACCTCCCAGTTCGACTCCTACATCCCGGAGATCTCCTAAAGCATCTTCCATCACCTCGTCCATGACGAAGTTGAACAGGAATGAAGAGATGGGACACCCTTGTCGAACGCCACTAGTCGTTTCGAATGAACGTGACAGTTCGCCGTATACCCTAACGCGACCATAGGTATGCGAGTACAATGCTCGCAACAGGTTCACAAACTTAGTTGGCATACCCTTCCGGTGGAGAGCATTGAGTAGTGCCGGTCGGTCCACGGAGTCGAAAGCACCTTACAAGTCGAGGAAGACTACGATCGTAGGGCGCCGGTGCGTGTGGCGCGTTTCGAGTATCTGTCGTAGAGTGAATATCTAGTCGATGCAACCTCGACCTGGACGAAATCCAGCCTGCTGTTCGCGGATATTACTCTCGCGAATCGGTGTCAAACGGCGCAGCATTATCAAAGCTAATACCTTAGTAACTATCGGAATTAAACTAATCCCACGGTAATTGCTGCAGTCATTCCGCGTGCGCTTCTTAGATTTGGGTATAGTCAGTAACTCACTCCACGATAGCGGGATACGCTCCTCGTTCCAAATATAACGAAGCAAGGAGGTAAGTGATTTCATCAGCACTTCTCCACCCAATTTGAAAAGAACTGGGGGAAGGTCGTCGGGACCGGCAACTTTTCCCCTCTTCAGAAGCCGAATATTCGACTCCACTTCCACTTCCGTTGGGGGATCAAGTGACACCTCCCAAGGATTCACAGCTCCAGGCGTCGGACTAGATACGATAGCGTATGGCCAGCTAAACTGGTCCTTGAAATGCTCTGCCTAACGTTCCAGTCTTTCCTGTCTACCATGGATGAGCTCTCCATTTTTATCGCACACGACTTCACTAACCGAAGTTCGCCGCTCGCCGCTCGCCGCTGTCGCATATAAGCTTAAACAGTCTTTGACTGTAACCTGAAGCGGATGCCACTTCCATCTCTTCGGCTACCTTAACCCACCAGTTTCCGCGGTCATTCCTAAGGCCTATGGTCAACTGACGCTGCAACTGCCGACGCATCTTATTCACTTCCTTGCAGTTGGGCAGCTCGCGTTTTTGCTCCATTAGAATTAGCGACGCTTGCGAGATCCAGTGTTTTTGATTAATGCTAGGTCTGGGACCGCAGGCGAAATTCGCTGCCAAATGCATCGCCTGCTTAATTTGATCCCACTGATCGTCTACATTGCTGCTCGTCGAAGTTCTTAATCCCTCGGATAGTTTCTGTTCGTAGCTGTTGCGAACAGCCGAATCAGACAAACGTTCGACAGCCAATCGGGTTTGTGGACTGCGTCGATGGCCATTCAGCTGCAGCAAAAATCGCATTAAAACTAACGCATGGTCCGATTCGACGTACGTGGTCCAGTACAATCCACAGTTCTGGACAGAACCGCGCCAACGGTAGCTAACTGCGATATGGTCAATCTGACTGAGTGAACCTGTCGAGTTAGAGTGCCATGTCGCAGTGCGACGCGAACTGTGTCGGAAATTCGTACTAGATAGGACTTGGAAAATTGGAGAAGTCTTTTCCCGTTGTCTGTTCGCTGTGCAGGCAAAGCGCATCGACCACCTAAACAGGACTCCGATGCACTAAGTTTTCCAACTTGTGCATTAAAGTCTCCTCCCACCACTACAATGTCAGAGCGTTTGCTCTTCCGAACAAGAGTGACGAGGTTATCGTAAGACTCATCTTTCTCCATGTCAGTGTTGCAGTCTGTTGGAGCATATGCCGAGATAACAAATAAACTACGCTTAACACTGCTATCCCTTCGGACGCCGACTGATCCATGCAGTCTCATGGCACACAAGCGACTGTTGACTGGGATCCAGTCTAGAAGAGCTGCTTCAGCCTTCTCACTCAAGACTATTCTTACACCACGTTGACCCACAGCCTGAGCTGCTTCGTCTCCTGAAGTGCGAAGAAAATATCTTGACGAGACGTTCGGCACAGTCAGTTGAATTACTCTACTCGAATCCTGAATTCGTGTTTCACTCACGCAGCAGACATCAATCGAAAGTGAGACAATCCACTGTCAGAGCCAAACACGCCTGTTGGTCAGTCTGCATTAAAGTGTGCACATTGAAGGAACCCAGATGCAGAGGCTGACGAGGCTTGAGAAAATGTGAGCTAACAGACTGAAAACCACCTACTACACTACTTGACAATAAACCGTTGCGAGTATCGGGCGTGTTATCAATGGAGGTACTATCGGTAGGCAGAAGGGGCAAACAGATTGGGTTGGAGACAGAAGAGACAGGTTAAATAAAAGAAAGGGAACCCTGAGGAAAAGGTAATTGTTAGTGAGGCTTGCCCTGCTGTTTGACGCTGAATGATGATGATTCACATGAACACAGTACGACTGCCACGGCACACGAGTCCTGTGATGTATTTGTCTACCGAAAGATTGTAAACCCGATTTTGTTAACGCGGAACTCATACTAGGTTTGCTTGCCCTTAACCGTTGTAACCATTTGTGCCTTACCCTTATCCGGCTCTGCACGATTGCAGTACTGATAACCCTGACACTTGATCGGTATAAGGAAAAGACATTCGGAAGCCGTAGCATATATTCCTTGACGGTAGCGTGCGAATGGGGCGCGCGTGAGCGACACAAGTGGCGACCGCGCTGGGCGGTCAACATTTGGTTAAACAGGCGACCCGGAGGAACTAACCCGTGTTCCGCTACAGGGGCCTCCTAGAAGATCGTCTGAGAAGGGTTTCTAATGGGACCATACAGAACAAGCCGGAAACTGTCGAATTTCTCGGGGCCTTGGCATCGATCGCCAATAGGAAAATTTGCCGTTCCTTTGGTGGTGTTGGAAGCTGACTGTGTTACGGACAGCCGACCTGAAAAACACCATTAGCTGAATACGGGAGGTGTAATCTCCCGGCCTTGCTTTGCCCGCACAACGCTTCAGCCAAGCTGCCCACCCGATGTGCGCCGGTCAAAACGGTGGATCTGGCCGCGTCCCACACCCACGGGTCTCACTCTCGTCCAGAATATTCGCCAGATGGGGTTGAAGATGAGTGTCTGACCTCGGGTTCTCTTCGTCTCCTGATGGGTGCATGATGTCGACCATGGGAACGACGGTTGTCGTGCCGGAGTCATTGGAATTGCCTCGGCCCTGGGATTTTTCTGAGAGGTGGTAAAACAAAGACAAACTGATGGAAACGATGCTTGTGAGCGTCGATGGATGTTTGACTTGGTGGCGGACACCTAACATCGTTCAGTGCTGCCCTTGTCGGTGTAACATGGGGGCGACATGTCCATCGGCGCGTTACATTATCGCGACAAACATCTTATCCTGCTACGTACGGTTGTTATTACACATGGAACAGTATTCAACAAACTGATACGAAAATAGTAACGAAGTCGTAAAAACAAATGGGCTGCTTTACCTTGCGGCCGCAACAGCTGCTTCGCATATCCGGTGCTTCCGGTGCGATGGTAGGCACCGTGGCTCTGATCCCACCCTAAGTCTCTGCCATCAACGCTGGTAACGGCTGTACTCGACCCGTTGGAGCAACGGCCCGATGCGATGGTCTTCAGCAGCGGTAGTCCAAGTTACAACAGCTGTCTTCAGCGCTTCGTAGCTGCGAGAAAATACTGTGACCTCTCTAAACAGAAGCGTCACATCTATGGGAAGACGACCAGCGACCCATCTAAAACGACTGACGTCTTTGGTTATCCTGTAATGCTGGAACTCCAGTTCAACCAAAGCAAACCAGAGTTGAGGATCGAACGGCGTAAAGGAGGGCATATGAAGAGTTGACCCCTACTGTTCGGTCTGGAGACGGTTTTCGCCCCGTGGACATGGCGCGGTTTATTGAAAAAAATGGCGTGAATAAAACGTGCTGGAAGCCACCATTAGGAAAACGTAGTTAGTAAAAATTCTACGCGAAAAGCAGTCGGAAACAAAAAACAGGCATAATTTACCCGTGAAGAAAAAGCAAACAAACGGCAGACAAGGCGCCAGCTAACAGAATAGCGACTCACGTGACCGGTTCATCACGTCGGGCTCACCAATTTGTAAGACCGATTGTCTTAACGCGGATCTCATTTGATTGCCCTTAACCGTTGTGACCACTTGTGCCTCACTCTTACTCGGCCCTGACAACCCTGACACTTGACCGATACAAGGAAAAAACAGTCGGAAGCGGTAGCATGTAATTTTTGACAGGAGCCTGCGAGTGGGGCGTGCGTGAGCGACACACAAGTGGCGACCGCGCGGGGTAGTCAACATTTGATTAAGCAGGCGATCCCGAGGAATGAATTCGTGTTCCGCTGCAAGATACATCAAGGTGATCAACGCAACATAAAATGGTCCCTGCGCTGAACCTTATCCTTGCGGGGAGCTTTTGGTTGACGTTGGTAAATTCTTTTCCCTGGGTAGTTGTATCTCAGGTTGTCGTATACCGGATTTAGCTTCCTTCCGTATACAGGAGACCTGATTCGCACCCACCAATTTGTGACATGTCCCTTCGGGTAGCATCCTGTTATCGATCAGTGGACGAGTATACGCCGCATCGGCGTGGTCGGTGCTGCCGTACGGCTCGAAAATGGCGCTTATGAAGAGATATGTGGATATCATTGTTGCTTGAACGTTGCTGTATTCATATTATTGAGTTAATTTTGTCAGTATTTCATGGGTTAGACTTAAAGTACTGGGTCTTGGGTTACTACCTTTGGGAGACATCGAATCTGAGTAGATTTAAGGGGTTGAATCGTTCCAGTTGAGCGGTAGTTTCGTTGTATGCTGTTATCGGAGACAGGTACCGGTTAGGGAATGGAGTAAGGTGGCCAGTCTATGAAATGGGAAATTGTATGATAACTTCCGGCGGTGGACCGGCTCTAGTAGGTCCAGTTAGACTTCCGTGTTTGGAGTCTACGATATCCCTCCACGCGATGCTTGGAGGCAATAGATGATACAACTCAATACCACAATCAGTGGTTTTTCGCTGTCAGATTGTTTCTTCTTGCTTACGTTTACTCATCTTTTTACTTTTTAGTCAATGTTTCACTATTTTTAGTTTTCTTTTTCTCTTTTGAATCCATGAAGCTCCGCGGTTGTATCCAAAGCCGAAGCAGGTTGATGCACGATTGTTGGTCGAAGAATCGGTAAATTTCATAAATTGTACTCCCAGAACTCTGAACAGCCCCGGTTATGGATGTTTATTGAGCGGTCAGCCGCGTGTTGGAACAATGACAACTGGCAAGACAAGACACATCAGTAAGATCTAAAACAAAACTTGCAGTCAACAGTGAGATATGAAGGTGCAACAGCTAACGGATTAACGGGAAGCCGTTAGAAACCAAATAGAAGAGCCGCGGGTTAATAGTGACTCACTCATACCAGCAATACAAACAGTTTTAGTGTAGTGGTCCAGTTCAACATAGTCAGGTCATGCCATCTGTTTTTGCTGTGGAGTCTAACCGGATGACAGCGTTCCAACCAATCAGATTTAATGTCAAGTGGATACACAAAGCAATCACCAGATGACTGGTGGACAGGGCCTGATATCGGACATGACTGACAAACATGGACACAGGCTGATCTCGAAAAGAATACGGTCGTCAGATAGCACTGAGATAGGAAGACATAATCACAATTTGACGTGTTGGTGGATTAGTGTAGGCGAGTTCACGTATGGGTGCGCTCATGTTGGGACGTAAACGAGCGCACACCCCTAGTAATGTACCCTCGAAGTCCTGAGGATTCAACGTTGGTTCTAAAAATTCCGTTGAATCTAGAGCTGAACGCAGATACTGATCCATGTCGGTCTTGGGATCGTACTTTGCTGTTTGCGTGAGCAATCCGCACATCGTACCCGGATGTCATAATTACCATGTGGCCTAACGTCCGTTGGACGACCTGTAAATTGTTACTCAGGTATTCGATATTGCCGTCCTCTAAGTCAATAACTCTGTTCCTTGGGCTTAGTTGGACTCCACCAGCTGTTAGACCCCATTGGATTCTTTAGCGAACCCTCAGTGACAGCGCTAAAATTGGATAACACAAGGTAGAGTAATCATATTCTACTGTAGACGACGAAAAGATTACTCGATCTGAGGTATGACCTTACAACTTTGACGATCGACATATTCTTTCCAGTTACTTCGTTCATTCACAAACCGTGCTATGGTACCCATCTGTCGACTGAGTTAAAGGCACCATTGTCTGAGAACAATCGTCATTGGGTCTTTGAATAGATACCAATGTTGTAAGAACTCTCGATGGTTGAAAGTATGGGCGATAGATTCACGACCGGCACAAAGTCTTATGTGATCATCCTAGGTTTGTCCTTAACGCGTGTTGTATGCCCCGCAAAACATGACACGCAGCAAAAGCCTCGACGCTATTAGGATTGGGCTAATGCCCCTGTGATTACCGCAATCATTACGTCATCCATTTTTAGATATGAGAACAACAATTGGTTCCCCCGAGAAAGGAAGGAATGAAATTTTCGACGAAACAACGTTCTGTCATTGTTTACTATAGTTGGGGTTTGTCCATCGGATTCCGGCATTTCATGACTTCCTATTACTCGGGTCCCCCTACGAATCTACACCTAAGGCAATGGGTTCGTTGAAGCAGACCACGTCGTATGCGCCAAAGTCGGCATGAGAGGGAATGACGGTATGGGCCAATTAAATTGTTTTGCTCTTACCTAATTACCTATCATCGGTAACTCGGATGAGACGAAACGGCTTGCAAGAATTTCATATGGAGGCAACATGTTCCATTTCTGCCCATTGAGACCACTGTAGGTTTCCTTTCGGTTTACATCCCGTTGCGAGCTGTGCTCCGTTATTCTTGCTGTCAGTCGGAATGGACTGATGTCTCAAGAAAGTGCAGAGACTCATAAGATGTCCAGGGTATCACCGGACGTTGGTTCAAGTTACAACTGACTACGCCAGCGGAATACAATACGTTCTTGGTAAGGAGCCAGTGTTAATTAGTACCATCAGACGGGATTAGCTCTACTCGTTAGGATAGTGCGTTCCTGGGGAAACTGATAGACACGTTGAGCCGGACAGCTTGTGGCAGGATGTCTCAAGCTCTGAGACGGCTACTCGCCCTGAGCGCCCCTTGAAATACTGCAAAATGACCACGCACTTTAATTAGCCTCTACAGACGAAGCTCTGTGCACTGCCTTCTCGTGACAGTGTTCCCATTAAGGTGCTAGGAGGGAAGTGAATGCCCGCACACTTCATCGAGTTGATTGATCTTTAATAATCGGTCTAGGGCGTGTGGGTAAACCCTGGTTCCAAACCAACGACAGACGGCGTACGAAGCACGCTCGTTCATTGTTGTCTTCCTGTGCCATGCTCACAATGGCACATGATTTGTACTCAGATTTATGCAATATATGTTTGCACATGTATAGGTTTTTATCCAGCTTGTCACAGCCTAACTGTTGCTGCGTCGTGAGTTTTGGGCGTCCACTGAAACACATGGATTGTTTAGTGCAAACTAACGCGTGGTCGAAGTCGAGGAGAGCGCTCGAGCACTACTGACAGTCTAGTATGCAGCGTTGTCATCTGTGGCCTATACCGATGTGGTCGATGCGGGTTCATTACTGACTCGAAGAAGGCGAACACCGATTAGCGTACCGGCGATTTCTTTCAAGAGATGTTTAATGCATAGGTGTATGCAGCTTGCCCGGTAGCCGGTAGGTCCCACTACACAGAGCAGGTGTAACATGCATGGGGCCTGGACCCTCCGAGAGAGAGGCTTGCAAAAGTTCAATCCTAAGACGTGAAAAATGGAAATAAAACCCGTGACCTGAAACCTAGTAGGCGTATCAGCCGGCGTCAACACTTACATAATCAGAATTCGGATAGCGGTGTACACCCAGACTGTTACACTGGGAACCGGCAGCTATGACCTTGTAACTTTGGCGTAGTATCGCACAAGATTTCATTACGCCGGGCGTGGTAGCCAGCCGGGTCATCACAAATTGCCATCTATCACCGAAATTACCGGCGAACCTTTGACCATTTTGGTTTGGCAGATGGTTGCTCCACTTGACCACCGCCTTTGGAACATTTGATGTTCGTAGTCTCGAAGAACAGGCTAAACACAAAACCGGCGATCTATTTTGGTTACAGAAATTCAGGTTTCGAGACCTAAATGCTCCTCTTTCGAGGACTTCCGACACGGCTTTCTTACTAAGACTGTTGTCTGCTTAGCTTGCTTTTGTAAGAGGTGGTGCTGTTGGTAGAGGATATTTCCGATTACTTCTGGACTGGGATCTACAGATGCGTACGCCCAAATGACAAATTGCATCTATCTGAACTGCGACTAGTCACGTTGGACTAATCGCTAATTCTCTTACACATAGGTGGCTGTTGATTGAGATTCATTCAAACAATACAGTATCATCCCTCTCACAAAGAACCACGCTAGCCCCAGAAAGACCAAAGGCAGCAGCCTTAGCGTCACCAAAAATCGCAGAAGAAACTTCACGGAATGATTGGGAATGGCGGTCGGATGGCAAAAATTTACTGTTGAATGAGTCTGTTGGCTGCAACACACATCGGTAGCTAGGTTTTCCAGTGTATGATCTAAACGCCTCCTGTTGTCTTGTTTGCGTTTGAATGTTAAATGCTGTTAATTTGGGCCGATATGGGGGACGAAAAAGTCCTTCAGTCGGCAGTCGTTACGGCGAGAGTTTGAAGATAATAGGAAGAATGCTAAACAAAAAAAGAATTTTTTCCACACTGACTGTCGCTATTGCGGCTGACTGAAATTTCCGACGAATGTTGAAGTGGGTTATTGTACTACTTGGTCTCCCTATTTAGCGTGTGCCTTTATACTCCAGAACGTACCTGTTGCTTTTTCACGATCGAATGCAGTCTGCAAGATAGTGGAGTTGTTCTGCAAGAGCCGGTGGCCGGTTGAGTGATTCATGCGCCTTTTCTAGGAAACATCATCAGATCGTTGTAGCATGACAAGGGGGAATGGCTTTATTTTGCTGGGCCGCATTCGCCACACCACAGTGTCATTCGCGGGCTCTTGGGGTATGTTCTGGGAAGAAGGGTTACTAGATGACAACTCTCATCACCGTTTGCTGTTGCAAACAGACGAGGGGAAGGCCAACTTTCGAAAGTTTACATTTCGTTGCTATCAAGAAGTGCTCAGTCATAATTGACGCGGGAGTTCAGATAAACCGTGTTGTATACGGTCACTGTCATTTTTGAGTAGGCCAACCGTCAGGTCCACATACCGTTTCTCATGGTAGCAGCATGTTTCAATTCTGATGCTTATGCTCACTGCCAGGCAGATCGGATTGACGTGCAACAAAAAGGTGCAGAGTCACGAAAAGCCAGAGTTCCACGCCAGCACAGATCAAACGCAAACTGACTAAGCCAACGGAAGGCAGTTCAATATTAGTAAGCGACCAGTGCTGGTTGTTACTATCAGTGGAAATTAAGTCTAGCTTTCCAACCATCCCGTTCTGGAAGGAAATCAGAAACGTCGGTGGGACACGGTATCGCAGTCGAAGTACGGGTCTAACGTGCATTTTGATCGCCCATCGGTGATCGTCTGCAGCTTATTGCGGACTAAAGAGTGGTCAAAATTGACACATGTCCTATCACTACTGTCAATCTTTTAAGTACCTTCGTTCTCTGTGACAGAAATGTTGTTGGCCTGTGTCCATCGTAGTGCAGTCTATCACATTTGGTTTTATTTAAGGAAATTTCGTTTTTCTCGTTAGTCAGTAGGCATAGAATAAATGCCTTACAACTGACTTGGTACTTTGTAGTCGTTTATGTTCCTCAAAAATAACAAATTTGCTTCTTGGTTTTTCCTTTGTAAGGCACTACGGGAAAGGGACAAAAGCTGGCTTGTGGTGTCCTACGCACCCTGGCCAACGTTTGCAAGATTGGTCGTCGTCAGGAGCTACTTCCACAGGCACCACATTTACTAGAGGCAATTATCAAAATGCCTGTCGATGCTACTAAAGGTAATTGGATCTACAGTCTTGAGACAAAATTGATCCAACGCATCGGTTTGTTGTTTTGCCCCCCTCGCCTTCTGACCTGGCAGTATCAGCGTGGCTGTCGATCCCTTGCAGAAAACTTAGCTCCGCGATTCCGTGAGTCGCAGAATGTGATCGAGGGGCGGCGTGATCACCCGAACAACTTGAATAGTAACGTAGACACGGCAGTGACCAATGAGCCGAAGGAACTGTCAGATGATGATGATGAATTGGATTTAGAGTATGCAGACGAGGTGGCCGAAGTAATTGATCGCTTGATTAGCTCATTACGTAACCAGTATACGGTGGTACGCTGGTCTGCTGCAAAGGGGTAAGTCCACTGAAAGTGTAACAGTTTTCTTCACATTCAAGGTCGTTCTTATAGGTGATTTTGAACTCCTTCTCATACTTTTGCACCATTGACGGTGCCAGTTGAGTTACAGTTTGATCAGTTGACCTCAGATTATCCAGAACATTGTTTTGGATGATCAAACCTTTGCTTTTTGTCATACGATCGAATATTTGCATTATTACTATCTGAATACCATGACCCCAAAGAATGCACAAAATTTTGTCTGGGCAACATAATTTTAAAAGCAGTCGTGGCAACGCGATATGTGTAGTCCTGTTCATGTTTGCCGCAGTGAATTCACCGACGGTAGTCGAGCGTATGAAGTGTCTGTCACCCCAAAAGGAGCAGAGCTCCGCATCCCAGATCCACCGGTCGCTGATGGTCGGCGACGATTCGCTGTCCCTTGGTTCGTTTTCACACTCGACTTATTGAGGCCCTATGCGGTTCCACGCCAGCCAAGTTCCAGACTCATAATTGCTGATTCTACTTTCCTTGTCAACCTCGTGTTTCTTGGCATCTATACGTTGTGCCCTTTCCACTTTACTCGTGCTTTAAACGTGTAATAAAACAAACGAAGTGCTCATATTAGAGACGCCTGAACGCCGTGCACATTTACGGAATTAGTACGGTTGATCCGGCCTAGTTCCACGGGTTGATGCATATTTCTGCTACACACGTTAAAAGAATTTGCATTCAGCTTACATGTTTGGCACCAAAATCATTTGAAGTGAAGGGAGTATGCATGGTTTGTGAATCCGTTTCATAATCACACTATGATTCTTCGACAGTAATTAACCGTTTGGAAAATGTAAACATTCCCAACGAACACAGATGGTCTCTAGTTTAGTTTTCATGTTGTTAGTAGTATGCACACAAAGTAGAGCAGGATTCTCATGGATACACACTATCGTGTGGTTCTGAAACGGATGCAGCATCCATGTACTCTTTTCATGATTCATATAAGATTGTGGTGCCTTACTCAATATGAGGTGGTAATAGTGTTGTTTCAGTTCTTGAAACCACTGGTATTCCGCTGCCATGCTCGATTGGCTGCCGAGCGGACGATGGTGCAAGTTAGTGATTATGCCGTTTCTCATGTTATTTCAGAATTACGTCATGACTATTCAGAAATGTCGCTCAACTGGCTCATTGAGATCTCGTTTGCATAGGTCTGAAAGGCGATTTACCTTGCATGGGCATATTCTTTGGTGCGTATCTTAAGGTACACTGATTATCGGTACGTTGTTTTGCACTGCGAGCAGATATGCTCTTGAGAGGTCTTAGGAACTTGTTTTCACTCAGTTTCGGATGCCTTTGAGGTAAACCCGAATAATTTTGATATAATTCCCAATTAGTGCTGAGTGTGGTGCATATCCGGAACCCTGTGTTTTCCGCAGGGAGCAGAATCAGTCTTATTTGTGATCCGAGCCATTGAATGATAAAATGACGTTAGTCACTTTTACGGGTCTTTTATTCCATAAATTCATGCGTCTGCTTAATGGTACTATCTATAGTTCTTACGGCTTTCTTATTCAGTCCCCGGAAAATTGTCTGCTTATTGGTAACAACTATCACATCCGATGCGTGATTATCAGTTGCTCACCTCATGCCAATAGTAATAGTTTTCTAAAAACAGACTAAAATTTATAAGGGTAATAGTTTCTTCATTTTTTTAGCTGCTGTCCAACAGACACCGTTTACCTTGACGGGACCCATGTCCTTTGAAAGGTTACCAGACGTACAAATATCCGGCAATAGGCGCACACGAACCCGTGGGATTCATGCCCAAACGCCAAGGCACTATCGATTTGATCAGAGGTATAGACAGTTCTTCCATTTTCAACAAACATTAGCCCTGCATCAGCATCTTACGGTTTTGGTTACCACCTCACAGTACCGTCTGCTCAAATGAAAAAGAAAACGAGAAATTTTAAGAAGTAAACTGCAAGGTAATAAACCGAAGAAATATATGGAAGTGATGTCGAACTGAAGAACGCCACTGGCTGTAATTGAGTCACCTCGTGGTCGTCGAACCACGAGGTCTATCTGGACCTACACGCTCCATTCCACTGGTTAAGGTTTTGATACCTTTTTGGATGTCATCGACTGGCCATCACCATTTAGGTAATTCCTTGCGAATTTTAGATTAGAAGCACCCTTTTGACACGTTCGTAGTCAAGTTATGAGTCTCCAGCCTCGTCGCAGATCTGACCATTTTGTTTAAATGGCTGAAACTGGTGGTATTCAGGCGGTCAAAATTGTGGCGTTCAGATGTAGACATCCCCATGACAAATCTTTGCATCATCGACTACTTCCCGTTCAGCAGCCTGAAGTCGGCTGAAACAATATAGTGTTGTGCGATAAGTAAAAAACAAGTTAATTGTTGCTGTAATAGTAATAAAGTTCTTTCTCATTGCTCATGATAAAAGCAATTTTTTAACGTTGACTATCTATCCACAGGACTGCTTTTGAACGCACATTCCTCAGGTTCTGTGGTCAGCCTTGCACTCGAGAATCACCAGATTCGAATTTCGCTCTCATTAGAGGTCATCATTGGTGCATATCCATTGTCACACCCAGTTTTCGGACCCGGGCCTTCCGCATGGGTGGCATGTGTTACCACTGTGCTCCTCAGCCCCTCCGAGCTAAACCGAATTACTGGGTTAGGTTTTTGTTCATGTGTGGTCCTCAATGGCAGTCAGCACTGCCCGACAGCTTCGGAGAAAGAAAGGGTTATTGCTCGTTAATTCCAGTCGAATGCCATGCGGTTGATCGTAGGCTCCCAATCGGGGGATTGATCGCTGGCTTGAACATTCGATCTCACGGCCTTCGGAATTGGCCATCGTCACCATAGGACAGGCAGTTGATGATCAGTAACTTCCAAGGAATGGTCACAATAGTTGGCCATTTGCAATGCTAGCACAGTCGTCTGTGTTGGTATCTGGTTGTCAATGCCTGCATGCATCTCAACGGTTTTTAGCTGCTAGTGCTGGCATTGGCAGCTAACGTTGCATTCAGATTAATGTTTCTTTCCGTCATAGGCAGTGTGTAAGCGATAGTTTCAGTGATCTACCATCACTGGACGACTTTAGTTATGTGGTGCCGTTATTTTTTTCATTCAGACTTTAACTTGTTTATTTGATTGCTAAAGAGTTCCATTCTGCAAATGTAAGTAATTGAGTACCCACGGTCAATTTGGTTAGGGCAGCTACGTTTACCATGGAAAGGTGGCAGTTCCCTTACGGACTGTTTTATCCACCGCTGATGATGTTTGACGGTAGACGACGTTCACTTCAAATATGTTCATGATTTGGTTGACCCTTGTGTGTTTACCGGCCCTGGTTTTCTCCGTTATATTGATTAGCCTGTGTTAGGAGTCTGGCGAAGTATTTGGTTCATCTGACTCCCTCCGTTTCTTGTGTAAACAAAAATGGAAATATGGAATGACATCCCACTTACGTGGCCATATTCCGTTCTGCTAGACACGTGCATGCATCAATATCATTCGCTGTATTCCGACAAAAGTACCTATTCCCTCGTCTCACTCACGATACGTCTGCAGTCTTGGTCGCATGTGTGGTCGACTCGGTTATTCAATGGTCAATGACGTTCTATCTGCCATACTTTCACTTTGCACACGTCTGGAACCGTTTACCGCCTGGCACGGAGCTTGTCTGGCTTTGGCTGAACTGGGTAGACGGAGCTTGCTCCTGCCAAAGAAACTACCTGAGGTGAGTCGTTTGCAAACATCCCTTTAGTCCGTCAAGGCCGGTTTCGAGTATAGTTGTTAAGTTGGTATAATTGCTGTAGTTGTTGTTGCGATCAACCGAAAGAACGAGTAAACTTGGTACTAATCATCTCAACTGATGGGGGCGCTATTCCATTTGCATCTGATTTTGCCTAATCTCAAATAAGTGGAAAAATACACAAGATATAACGCTTAAGCACATAAATATTGCGATTTCATCTTATTCCGATTTTTCTTACCGCTTGCATAGGTAATGCCAGTGATTTTACGCGCTCTGTTCTATGACGAACGCTCAGGTGATCATAGTTATGGTTCAAATGTTCGTGACGCAGCGTGTTATGTGTGCTGGGCGTTTGCACGGGCCTATCGACCGGGAGATTTTGCCCCTTATGTCACCCAGGTCGCCCAGGCACTCGTCCTGGTCAGCTTATTCGATAGAGAGGTCAATGTGCGACGAGCTGCGGCAGCCGCATTCCAGGAAAATGTCGGTCGTCAGGTATGCCACCCTTTACGATGATAGAAATGTTCCAAACATTTCTTTGCGTCCAAGCAATATCTATAGACCGTATCCTCAATGTCTCTCTACATTACACATATACACCTCTAAAACATTTAAGGTGCATGCTATTGAGAACTTGTTTCTTCCTCCAGTTGTTAGTTATATTGGTAATCTCTTGATCGATTTTTTTTGCGGGATTTTCATGGCGAAGTGGCAATCATGGTACTTTTGGCCTACGGTCAAGTGCTTAGCTCAGATTTGCCAACGCACACACATAGCCGGCACATTGGGGGAGTTTTGACACATGCATCTATGAGCTAATCGTTCCATTACAAATTCTACTTTGACCGGTAAGTGGTTACTTAATGTCTTCCATTGACACCACGCAGTCAACCGGTTAGCTATGGAACTGAGCCATAGCTACCATTCACGTTCTACTCACTTTGCTGTGCTCTATTTGATCATTCATGATTATTGCGAATATTCGGATGGTCAAGGAGTCACTCAGCGACTCATAATTAGGCGCATTCCACGCTACATCGGTCATCGTACAGGCTAATCAGGGCCGCATAGCCCATTACTTCGAGTAAGTTGGACAGCAATAGATAGGCTACTGCTTAGAGTTCTCGTGCCGAGTTAACACCCGTCCGTTTTGTCGGTTATGGTTTTGAGTCAAACCGCCTGTTAGTGGTCTCAAAGAGAAACCCACTGTGGGATGCAAACAGAGTAACGTTAGCACACTTAAATGCATGCTGGCCAACAGGCGTGTTTGGCTCCGACAGTGGATTGTCTCACTTTCGATTGATGTCTGCTGTGTGATTGAAACACGAATTCAGGATTCGAGTAGGGTAATTCAACTAACTGCGCCTAATGTCTCGTCAAGATATTTTCTGCACACTTCAGGACACGAAGCAGCTCAGGCTGTGGGTCAACGTGGTGTAGGAATAGTCTTGAGTGAGAAGGCTGAAGCAGCCCTTTTAAACTGGACCCCAGTCAACAGTCGCCTGTGTGTCATGAGACTGCAGGGATCAGTCGGCGTCCGAAAGGATAGTAGTGTTAGGCGTAGTTTATTTGTTATCTCAGCGTACGCTCCAACAGACTGCAGCACTGACACATAAAAAGACGAGTTTTACGATAACCTCGCAACTCTTGTTCGGAAGACCAAACGCCCTGACAT
>LUCM01011358.1:99866-110166 GCA_008360955.1 Fasciolopsis buskii
ACGAGTCTTTCAGACCCCAACCAGCTGGATGGAGACACTGAAGGGTATGACAGTGAACCGTGAACAGTGGCGATCCTGTTATCATTTTCTGTTGTACCGGAATGATTGAAAGAGTGCGTTAGTGCAGTTAGACTGTTGCGTGTATTGGCCGCCTGTGTAAGTCCACCCCCTGTTCCCTTAAGATATTTATTCGTTTTATAGAAATATGTAACCTTGGGGAAAAGGCAGCTGTCAATGAGGCCTGTCTTGCTGTTTAGCGCTGATATATGATGATGATGAGCACAAACACCCCCATTGCCCTTTCTATAGGGAACCTTACCAACTTTCGTTTTTTCGATATACTGACCATCCAAGATGCCACGAAATTTTTGGTTCCGCAGATTTTTCTGTTGATAACGTCAGTGGGAGGGCAAGAAATATTTTGGACGTAATACTTAACCCTACGTGTTTAATTTTTTACCTCCATTCAGCGTCTGCAAGTCAAACCACATAGGGCAACAAGCTTTCTTGGCTAGAACACCTATAGCTTAAAGTAGATGCCTCATGCGTTTACGAATGGAACACATGAGATATCCCTCCAGTGATCACTTTTCGTAGCCCAGGTACAAGCGCTTTCTACCGGTTTACTCTTCGTGTGTCAGTCAGTCGCGAGACCTCGCTGACGTCGGGATCACCGTAAACCTGATAGCTGCGCGCATTGTATCCGCCAGGTTCCGGTTAACAGTCGCTTGCCTGCTGTTTGGTTGGACGGTTCTGTGCGTATCATCAACAATTAAGTGAAACTCAGGTGTTTGTCTGTCGCGTCACTATGTGCTCCTGAAGGTAAGGACGAGTTCTATCGGAACTTATTACGACTACTAGGAAGTGTGCGTTCAGCGGACGTTGTGATCATTGATTTTAATATCCACTTCGCCTTCTTAGGGTAGACAGAACAACACATCAGAGGCCCATTTTCTAACCCACCCGATCGCACAGATCACTTGATCCAAATTTGTTCCGACCAACCACTGTTTCTAATGGACATTGACATTTGTTGTCAAAAACGGAACCTCTTTCGCGTTTACAACACTAGACTCACATTGACCGCATTGCAGTTGGTTATCAATGGCATGGATCATTCGAGAGCTACCAATCATTCTGGCCCACATCTGTGAACTTAGATAATACTTTGGCCCCAGGTCGCTCTTTATGCGTACTATGTGGTCACTCCAACACGAAAACCATGGGTTCTGCACAGCTGATGCTAGATGATGATCGCCCACTTCCGTTCCATTCGGGGCTCTGTACCTCGTGAAGGTGCAGCCTCATTTGAACTGGGAATTGAGTGAAATAAGTTTAGTTACTTCGGCAGTTGTGTCGTTGCAAGTCTCGTACTTCAAGTAGAATGTCGTTGCCTGCACAGGATACTGGACTTCCGTTTACCTGTTCGAGACATCTGAGGCGTCGGTGCTCTACCTGCTCGTCGATCAAAGGTCGAGTTTTCACTGCAGCGGTAGCATTGACCCTGTCATGCATTCCAGAGCTTGGATATTCGTTGAGAATGTCGGTGTTTGAACACTTATGTCTTCTTTCTGTTGCCCGTATTTGATAGGCGAATTTCCTCGAAAACTCAGAAGTGCTACACAAGATATTGGGTCATAGAACTCCGTCAATCGAACAGGCATTGAATGTGAATAGATTACGGTGATTAGAGCATTGCACATGCCCACAGATCGACTCTGGATATAAAACTGCCTTCTGAGGTCGGCTGGAAAATGGGCCGTATTGGGCAGCGCAAAACGCGACAAAGGGGTATGAAAACCTCACCCAGTAAACTTTCTGTGATAGATCAAGTTGGGTTAACGAGTTCTTGTCCGTGAAATTCGCGAACGAAAAAGTCGTCCACCTTGGGCGATATGCCTCAATGTCGCAGTCTGTTACGTTCTTGGATTCGGGTCTGCGCGGTGGCCACTGAAACTAGAGCATGGTTAATAGTTGTACAAAGTAAATTGAATCGAACGTCCGTTGACCAAGGTTAATCCTTAGGTTTTCTTATGCGATCGGTGAAACTATTTAGTGGTCACTCCTTTAATTGTTTGATCATTTTGTAAACCCAGACTCACGGATGCTCAGATTTTGGAATCCAACTTTGTATATGTATTGGATATTGAGACAGTCAATTTATTTATCATTGATGTGACTCCATGTCAGTGTCTGTGGAATTTTCTGGATTTCGGTATTTCTAAAACCATCATTTCTTAGATGTTTTGGCACCAAGAAAATATCATCCAGTTATCAGTTTGGTTTACATGCGCAAAACTTTGTGTTAACTTCTTTTGACGTTTGTCTCCTCTCTGTTTTGACGAATGCGCAGCCCATTTTGCGGAGATTTGATCGTTGCACCTCTAACCAAAATAAAATGAATTTTCTGTTCATGCCATCAACGGGTTTTTAAAAAATCTCATTTCAACATTTTAGGGTCAGTTCCCTCACGGGATCGATATCCTGACAGCTTGTGATTATTTTGCTGTACGAAATCTGAAAAATTGTTATCTCGATCTCAGGTTAGTTGGGTCTCACTTTAAGGTTTATGCTTTCTAATTCCCTCCGAAAATGTTACTTGTTGGTGCCCACGATTTTTATCTATTCTGAGTTGATAAATCCAGAAGGAACTGACAGCGTTCTATTCGGCAATGCCACAGAAAACTCCTGGTAGGGTTTTTGTTTGCTTCAGTTTTATTTTGCGCACGTGGTTTATTTTGTCGGTATTTTCCTTACTCGTGCCTACAAATCCACATTGTGCGTTTGCTGTGCTGTGGCTGTAACTTGATACAAACTAGTGCGCACGATGTCGCACAGGATATGTTCAAAACCAATAGAAATGACTTTGTCGCTATATATTCTCGTAATATGTAACATTTGGTTGCCACCTTTTCAAACATTGGGAGTTGTGAGGTGTCACAAGAAAAGTGGTCGTTAATTCCGTTTCACATAATAGATGACAGTTTCGCAGCACGTTAATCAGAGCGTAGCGGAAAATGTCCGGCTGCCAAATGTGAAGTTGATTAAGGATGGGTATTTATCAACTAATTAATGCAGTTCTTTGAATTCGATGTTGGCAAACCACGGTTCTGCTCTCTGAAACATGGTTTCCTTTCCGTTATGTGTTTGAACTGTTATAAAGTGACTACATCCTATCTGTTATGTTGTATAACTGTTAGGATCGCAGTGTACAAGTGATACATTTTCGTTTCTGTTTAAGTAGTGACTGCACAAAGAACTCTTAAGCACGTCACACTTAGGCAAATGAACTGAATGCATACGCAGAGGCATTATGTGAAGCAGTGGGCGGAAAAAGCAGACGAATAAAAATAGCACGTGGTTACAAACATCGGTTTTATAATTGCCGAAAATAGTGTGGTGAGCGTTCATGTGTGCTCCATCAGTCAGGCTGGTCCAATTAAGCGTTAGTTACACATACACGTTCAGTCAAAGATTCAGTCAAAACGCACTTAAAACTGTTTGGTCTTATTCTTACATTCTGTCTAACTACGGATTTGCATTACATTGCAGTGTTTTTGTGGCTCAGTTTTCCGAGTACACGCAGGTGATGATTAATCATTTGGCTACAAAATTGCTGGCTCACTGGGACGCGGCAATCCGTTTTCTGGCTGCACGTGCATTGAATGTGCTATGTCGCTTCTCGCCGACCTATATGCTACAAACGAGTAAGTTCAGCCTGCTGTTTTATTATGACGTGCTTGAAGCATGAGTGTAGTGGGACGGGCACACCATAGTGGCTAAGGCGGGACATGGATCGGGAATCATGATCCTGAAATTTAGAGCGGCAGAAAATCACACACCTGACTAGATCAGGTGTGGTAACGAACCGCTTGTACATGATCAGTTACAATCAGTGGAACGGCTGCACATTTTAAAGCAGCGTAGGGTAAATGTCTAGCTGGTCCAAAAGAAGGTTGCCGTTGCCAAATTGCATCTGCTTAATACCCTTTGTGACTGGCAAATCTTCCTACCTTTAGCCGTTTGTTTGCTTCACTTGAGTTGTTTGAAAATAATGAGGTAATTCTCATCAAATTTAAATTACTTATACCTTTACTTTTGCACAGCTCTCTGCTAGAAGATAAGTTATCCCCAAGGACAACGCGGATCACCGCCGACCAGGCGCTACGATCGGATGTCAGATTTATGCAGACCGGCACTCCGTTTTGTTTCCATTAACATTAGTCATGTATCGGTCGTAGATGTGAGCAATCCAAATCGCTGATGGCATCGTTTCGTTTTTTTCACGTGGCCTCCAGGGCGACAGCATCACTCTTTACAGAATACTGGGCATTTTGTCCATCCAGAGAGAGCTCCGCATGGGTGACATTTGTACATTTCGGTCATCGACTTTGGGGGAGATGATTAGTTGTTCAGCATTGATTTCTCATTCCGCCGTTAGGAATTCTACTGTTTGTCCAGAGTACTTGCCGTTGATGTCAGTGATAGAATACTCCTAAACTGCCGGTGTCTTCGGCTCGCAATGGTCAGATTTTTTATCCACAGGTCAGCGCAAGCCAAAGAACAATGCAAACAACCCGTGTCTTTGTTCAAAGGCGGATTTCACTAAACTTTCACAACACACGTCATAGCTGCAAAAACGCTCCACGTGCGTTGTCGATTCTGTTTCTAACTCGCTTAGCTATTCAACTGCGCAGTCAAACGTAGGTATTTTATCGGTGGTAGATTTTCGATCTTCTGGTCACTGATGAAATGGAAGTACTGGTCCACAAAAGCCGGGTGTATATGAGGCTGCCAAAGAATTCCACGGAAAACGGATTCACTCTCCAGGACGTCGTCTAAACCGTTGAGCTGGGCACTGGGCGATATTTCGGTGTGGGCATTTCGAGAGCATCTGTCAGAAATATCCACTATCGGAAACAAAAGTTATCAGAGAGGAAGGTTTCCTGAGACGATTTAGAACAACGCAGTAAGGCGAAGTATCGCTGTCTATTTTGCAATGTGCTGGTGAAATTTTGATATCTAAGTAACAAAACTGCTCGGGTCAATCTGATAGAATGGGCAAATCCGAAGAACTGCTACGAATCAACTATCATGCAGATAACTATATATATATATATATATATATATATATATATATATAAATATATATATATAGCCAGTTTGTCCGTCTTAAACTAAAGAACACGCATCCCCTGTGGATGTAGGCATTTATGTTGGCGTGCACTCTCTTTTTGTTGTGATCACGTAGTCGTTCTGTTTTATACTTATTTACTTACGAACGGACAATCAATCTTGCGAGTTTCGGTCGATCAGTTTTTGAAGTTCGTTTTGTTGTGATTTTGCTTCATGTTTACCCTGATAACCACAGTATTTCTTGTAGTTTGATTCCATTATCTTCTCCACAGTCTCTGTCTATCTTACACCGGGTATATATTTCTGGAATCCTAGCCCTCCCCGCGTCTGTTCGGCGCTGCACCGAGGCAGATCTTTATGAACGACAAGGCAATCTGTTTGGTACGGCGGAATTAATCGTAGGACTGGGGAAGTAAGTTGCATTACTGCCATACGTGTTCAGGGCATGAGGGACAGTTGTTGGCATCGAATGACCGACAGGTTCGCGTATTCAGTTTTGTTTCGCTCCTAATGATGTTTCATTTTGTTGAAATTTGGTCGTTTCTATGATTCTCTTTTAACGTTCTCTCGTTGAATTCCGGCCGTTGGCGAGATTTCCTTTTTTCTTGTCTATTATTCTTTTCTTTTGAATAAACCCCGATCGCCGTGGAGGTGTCGTCTCTACAGTCAGTCAGTCAATCAGTCCTATTTCGAGATCGGTATTGTCCGTCGCTACTAACTCAAGCGAGAACAACCAGGTTGAATCGATAAAATTTCATATTGTTAAATGAAAGCACCGTGTATTTATGGAATATTTGTTCTTGTATTTGCGCTTATGTGGCTGCCATCGAATGTTCGGGTCCGGCTGTCATAACGAGACTGCACCTTGAGGTGAAAAGACGGTTTGCGTGCCTCCATGGCCCAACGAGCTATACAGGATGGCTTATCTCAAGCCGAAGATCAAATCATGCCTGGAAGGTCAATGGGTAGAGGCCTGACGAAGTAATCTCCTGGTCCCCCCAGTCGGGGGTTTATCTGAGTTGAAAGCTCAGTCGGAAAAACCAGTGGAAAAATAATTGATCCGAGTTGATGGGTATCCACTCAGCTATACCCAGCTGCCTTGCGCTCAGATCGATGTTACGAAGCAAAGGCTTTGGTTGAGATCCCTAATCGTTCTTCTGCTTAGGGGCTGGACGCCCTAGCAACACCCGTCCATCAACCCGCATGAGTTACACGCCTACAAATAATTCCACACTGCACCGGTCGTCGCGCAGGTTAATCGGGACCGCGCTGCCCACTGCATCGAGCGGAGTGGGTATTGATCAGTATCCTACTGCTCAAAGTTCTCTCTCGTCTATTCAACCTGTCTCTTCTGTCTCTGACCGATTCTCTTTGCCCCCTCTACCCACCCATATTGTCCCCAATGATAACACACCCGATACTCGCAACGATTCATTGTCAAATAGTGTATTAAGTGGTTTTCATTCTGCTAGCTCACATTCTCAAGCCTCGTCTTCTTCCTTATCCCGGTTGCTTCAATTTTTACACTCATACCGGCTGACCAATAGGCGTGTTTGTCTCTGGATGAAGTGGCCGGGTGATTAATGTAGACTCGAGGAAACTAGTACTAGGTTCGAATTCCGAGTATACCTTATCTCAGCATATGAGATTTAGTAGACTTCGCTGGTTGGATCATGTGTTTGGTAAATCGAATACTCGTCTACCATATCATGTCCTATTTTGTGTTCCTTCCAAGGAATGGAATAAGCCATGTGGAGGCCAACAGTTGACGTGGCAAAGTGGAGTGAGAAAATGCACAGCAGACTTAGATAAAGTAGGTGACTCGCGTCTTCCTGGTTGGGGTCTGAAAGACTCGTCAACTAGCTGGATGGAGACACTGAAGGGTATGACAGTGAACCGTGAACAGTGGCGATCCTGTTATCATTTTCTGTTGTACCGGAATGATTGAAAGAGTGCGTTAGTGCAGTTAGACTGTTGCGTGTATTGGCCGCCTGTGTAAGTCCACCCCCTGTTCCCTTAAGATATTTATTCGTTTTATAGAATTATGTAGCCTTGGGGAAAAGGCAGCTGTCAATGAGGCCTGTCTTGCTGTTTAACGCTGAACGATGATGAAGTTGATTTGACACTGGTGCCAGTTACTATCATATCTATCCACGAGCACGAGTTTACCAGTCGAATACCGTTCCGGATGAGCCGAGATTTTTAGGGACTCGCGAAACTGCAAAATTACAACATGCAGATACAGTATGGAAACTTGTCCATATTCCAAACCGTCAGCTTCGATTGTAGTTTTGTTAGCGTTCAGAATCCCTTTTGTTTATGNAATGGAATAAGCCATGTGGAGGCCAACAGTTGACGTGGCAAAGTGGAGTGAGAAAATGCACAGCAGACTTAGATAAAGTAGGTGACTCGCGTCTTCCTGGTTGGGGTCTGAAAGACTCGTCAACTAGCTGGATGGAGACACTGAAGGGTATGACAGTGAACCGTGAACAGTGGCGATCCTGTTATCATTTTCTGTTGTACCGGAATGATTGAAAGAGTGCGTTAGTGCAGTTAGACTGTTGCGTGTATTGGCCGCCTGTGTAAGTCCACCCCCTGTTCCCTTAAGATATTTATTCGTTTTATAGAATTATGTAGCCTTGGGGAAAAGGCAGCTGTCAATGAGGCCTGTCTTGCTGTTTAACGCTGAACGATGATGAAGTTGATTTGACACTGGTGCCAGTTACTATCATATCTATCCACGAGCACGAGTTTACCAGTCGAATACCGTTCCGGATGAGCCGAGATTTTTAGGGACTCGCGAAACTGCAAAATTACAACATGCAGATACAGTATGGAAACTTGTCCATATTCCAAACCGTCAGCTTCGATTGTAGTTTTGTTAGCGTTCAGAATCCCTTTTGTTTATGTGGAGCGTATGTATCCGTCTTTCGGTCTTCATGGGGCTTTCCCTTGACTTGAATTCATCCAGTGCCACTGAAAGTTTTCTTTCCGAAAACTTCGTTCACTGACTAGAACGGTTAACTTGGGATAAAGGCAACGGTCAGGAAGACTTGCTGTGCTTTTCATTATTGAACGATTATGATGATGGTGCTCTTATAGGTCCACGTCGCCCCATGCATTTCTCCTCAGTCAGTTCATGTCTTTTTATTGTCGAATCCGCCGCGCTCATGCGGATTGATTGGCACAATTCACCATATGACCTCAGTTCGCATACCCACACCATTGTTTTACAACCATGGGTCTGTCAACTGGCAGCTGGTGATCAGTTATATATATATATATATATATATATATATATATATATATATATCACTAATCACCAGCTGCCAGTTGACAGAGGCAGGGTTGTAAAACAATGTAAACAATGTAAAACTATATATATATATATTTATAAGAAAAGGTAACTGGCTGAGGAATCTCCGAAGCATGTTCCGAACTATCAAAATCAACACAGTATTGATAAACTAGGGATAACGAAGTAGACACCCGACGACGGGCTGGTGGTAGCATAGTGGACAATATGGAGGACTTGTTGATCACTCGCGTGGACCTTGGTTAAATCCGACCGCGAAGGGAAAGAGAATTTGACGAATTCTCATCCCATACCTAACTACAGTATTCTAGCGCAAAAAATGAAATGGTATGATGGAATATTTGGCGCGAATCAGAAAACCAACTTTGCGCGTAACGCAAAAGGCGCTCCGAAACATGAGGAGGATCAGCATAGTGAAAATTAATAGAGTAACTGAGACCCAAAACAGCGTTTGTGGAATGCAGTTCAGTTTAGTCAAAAGATCACCCTGGAGCGAATGAGTGACGTGTTAAAGCAACTGAAAGAACAGAAGCTTAGGAGGCATTTACTCCAACATGATTGTTAGAGCTCCAGAAGTGGATGTGTTCCGGGCTTTGAAGATACGCTAATGGTGTTGATGGTCGGGGTACATTCGGACATGTATGCGGTGGTTGTGTGGTAAGAGAAAGACTAGTAGAGAGCAAAGGAATGGATTTAGCTTTTGTTAGTGGATGTGATCAACAATGAATAAGAGGAGGGCGAATGCAGGCACTGGACCTTAGAGAACGTCATCATTAGCAGGGAATGCCCCTCAAGACTTGCATCAACTCGGACGAGATGGTTCATCCACTGAGCAAACGTGATGTCTATGATACGAGAACCGGGAAGCACCCGGACTTTAGAAAATCCGTAAAGCGACCTTCTTGGCAACCTCAATTGAAAGTCTTAGGGATACCTAGCGAGCACAGATGTGTTTCTCCATGTCTATTGGGTGTGGCCTAGCAGGAGCGTAGGGCGAGTGTGAGTGGATCATTGGCGAGACGAAGAGATGGGTACCCATTTTTGCGGTCGCTGAGTACTCGTTCGCTTTCGACAAACAAACAGTTGATCTGAAATGACGGTCTCGAACACCTTCGAAAAAGAAGGTATGAAAGAAAAGGAGGATAAATTTCGAGTTAGAAGGATCGCCAGAATTACAGAACACAGCGCTCTGATGTTAATGCCAGGTAAGAAATAAAGAACAATGAGGGTAGAAGGAACCTCGTCTGTGTTGAACAAATGGGTCAGTTGACATTGGAGGGAAACGGGGAAACAATAACCTGTTTCCCTTATGGTCCGGAGACATATCACCAGAACGATTACAGATTGGCTGCTTTTCCAACAGATCAAACTGATGACAGTAGATGTTTGGCTTTTCAACGGACGAACAAATGTTCCTAACTTGGATGAGGATGTAGTGGTAGGGTGGATTGAGCGTATGGTTGCAAGGATTGGAATTCTGAGCGCTTCGAACATACGGCGCGGTGGCACGCATGGTTGAACGAATCGGAAATTCGCGTTTGCTTGGTTTAGAAATGTGAGATAAAATTAGTCGTATTTTTGAGAATAGTATCGATAAAATTAGAAGCAGATACGGGAATTGGTTGATCTGTAGCGGCAAAATGTGCGTCTCAGGGAAGACTAATGTTGAACGTTTCTATTACGTTTTCAGCATTTATATTTATTCTAATCTTGTCGATGAAAATGTGAAGTGATTTGTACATTCACTCCTTCAGTTTTCTTCCTTTTCAGAGATGCAATCGGTCCTGAAGTTCTCACTCGAATTAAGGAAATCGTCCCTACAGTAAGTCAAAAAATGTTGTTTTCATC
>LUCM01011360.1:9614-44816 GCA_008360955.1 Fasciolopsis buskii
CAGCCTGCATCAAAGTGCGCACATTGAAGGAACCGAAATTCAGAGGCTGACGAGGCTTGAATAAATGTGAGCTAACAGACTGGAAACCACCTACTACACCACTTGACAATAGGACGTGTTATCAATGGAGATACTATGGGTAGGCAGAAGGGGCAAACAGATTGGGTTGGAGACAGAAGAGACAGGTTGAATAAAAGAGAAAGAACTCTGAGTAGTAGCATACTTATCACTACCCACCCCACCTGCTCCCGATGCAATGGGCAGAGCGATCCTGATTATCCTGCGCGACGACCGATGCAGTATAATTATTCGTAGGCGTGTAACTAATGGGGATTGATGCACGGGTGCTGGTAGGGAGTCCAGCCACTAAGCAGAAGAACGATTAGGCTTCAAAACCAAAGCTTTTGGTTCTGATAAGAACCTGACTGCAAGTCAGCGGGAAATAGCTGAGTGAAAGTCTATCTACCTGGATCAATTATTCTTCCAGTGGTTTTTCCGAATGAGCTGGTAACTCAGATCAAGCTAGCGATGGTAACGCGGATAAGGTCGTGTCGTTTTGACGCGAAGGTCGCGAGTTCGACTCCCCCCACCACTGGTCAACTTCCTTACCAGGCAGCCCTCTGTTGGCCGCGACCCCTTCCTGAAAAATGATGTACATTGTTATTTCATTAATAAAAAGGAAATAAATAACGATAAACGATAAAAACCCCGATCGGGAGCACCAGGAGACTATTTCGTCAAGTCTCTACCCATTGATCTTCCAGGTACGATTCGACCTTCGGCCAGAGATGAACCATCCTGTGTAGCTCGTTTGATAATGGAGGCACGCAGGCCGTCAAACTACATCAAGGTGCATTCTCATTGGGTCAGAGGCTCAGGGTGGGGTTCTTAAGACGACCCTCTAATTCAGTTTAGGCAAATGAGAAGTCAATCCCGCATACGAATGATAGATCCCAGTGGATCGCCGATGATGGAGAACAGAAGACTTGAATTGATGTGGGAAAATACAACATACAGTTATATTGATCGCAATCCTTGTTCATTTATTGGAAAACATTCCCTAGCGGACACACACAGCAACTCCATTTCATCTTTCAAACCGTTCTTACATAATATTACCCGAAAACGTAACGTTCAGGGAGTCTACCTTAATGCGACTGTGCAACCCAGTTCTGTGTGCACAGAAGCAATTAACGTATGTCATGCATTTAACAAGGCAATTAGATCATTTTTTTGCTCTACGGAATTCAACCGGCACGTACGTTCACTACAATTGATAACTGAATATTACATAATCCTCCCATTATCTTACGTAATGCCTGCCATTTGCGTGACAGAATGAAAAAAGCTGGTGTAACGGTAGAGCACGATTGGAGTAAAAAACATACCAAAAGCTAAGATCCACATTTTTCATTGCTTTAATTCAATCAAACACGCACTAATCACGTCATATGGCAAAAAGAAAAGTGAAAATTCTTTTGCACACTACTGCCCCTGAGTTGCGGTGCGCAATTCGATAAATCTATTCTATTCGAATGAAAAGCAAACGGTCAAGACCTACAAGTCGAATTCATCGCATAAGTAATTAAGCACGAACGAGAAGTCGATAACACACTGCAGTGCACTGGATCAAATGTGCAGCCTAGAAGGATTGTCATGGCCATAAAGAAAAATCAACGTCAGAATTGCAGTGACGATAAAATGGTCGACCGACCGACCCGAATGATCACTGATCCGGTAACCTGTATATGTTGTCTACCTATCGGGGACACATTCGAGTTGCCACATTGTCGTGACTAATACGCGGAAAAATGTAGTACCATCATGTCAGTCCCGTAACCAATTCGAAGGTGACTGATCAGACAGAATTGTATCGCCTGAAATCAAACACACAATTATTCCGATGAAAGCAGGTAGGTGTATGTTGTTTAGTAAAGGTAATAACTATGTTACGTGATCTGAGACTAGTCAGGATGTTAGTGACTAAAGGTCCACGTTGAAAAGTCGGTCCTGTGAAGCTAAAACAGAATAGTTATGGAAATGGTCTGAATATATTATTGGGCATTTTCCGGAAATTAAGAAAATGTTATTCTGGATGAGGTGATCATTGGTTAAACGGGCAATGAGGGGTATAAAAGTTGGTGAAACCGGAAATTGCGTCACTTGCGCTCATATGGCTGTCATGGCTGTCCGTGCGCACGCTACTGCAACCCACGTTGATGATTCTGAGTTATTTAGACGTTACGTTCGAAGTTTTTATTCTAGTTTTTCTGATTTTGAATCTGATTTTAGGCTTTTTCAGCATAAGACGCTAACGTCGTTTTATAAATATCACAGTGTCAGCTCCGGAAATTGGCTCCGAGAGCATCCGCGGTCTCTACCCTCCTCTTTTCCTTACTACAGGATCAAGTATTGCTGCGTCCACAATCGTCGCAGAAGTCGACGTGCTCGTCGGTATGTTTTATTTTTTCAAGTAATATTTATTTGCAGGTTTCCAAACATTGCCTGCCCGGCCTTCGTCATGTTGCGTGCAGTTAGCAAGCAGTATAAGGTGGTGGGAAGTTGTCTGCAACACAATCATTCCTTCCATCGTTCTCATGTCCATTATTACGCGCGCAATCGTAAATTAACCGCCGAGCAGGAGGCGCACGTAATAAGCCTAATGGAAATTTTTGGAAACTCCAGAGAGGTTTGTCTATATGCGCGGAAAAAGTTCAACCGTCTAGTTACAGTTCGGGATGTCGATAATCTTAGGCGTAAATTCCGGTTAATGGATGACCGGAACGACGTCGTTCGCGTAAAAGACTTATTGCGCGGACAAGGTAGTCTCAGGTTACTGAAACGGGAGGATGTAGTTAGGTTTGCGTTCTTCGTGCCTGATAGTGTCAGACACTTAGCTGAACGGTACTGCGAGGTTATGCTAGCAGACGCAACCCACCAGCTTAACTGCGGTGGGTACGTGCTGTGGCATGCAATGATAGTAGATGATAGTGGGTTAGGAAGGTCATTGTTTTATGCTCTGCGGAGAGGAGCGCAGGGGCGCAGGCAGATTATTAGCTAATAAGGAATATGTGCCTGCAACGGAAACGTTAGACGATAATACGTGCGCAGCTTGGACGCAGTATAGAACGCGTTCAACTGCATACCCGACCCTGTGTACTCAATATAATATATATAATATTGGAGTATAGGTTTATACCGTATAATAATGTAAATAGATACTGTATATGCATTTACATATATATATATACATATGTATATATACATAGAAGCATGTGTCCACTATAAACGCGTATAGGGATTTCTTAAGTTCCGCCATTTTAATGTCCACATTTTATATCTAAAGGTGCACATTTATTTCTTCACATTTTTTCGCATTTACATGTATATATATATATGTTACGTATATGTACAAGTAAATATACACATTTTCGGCCACTTTATATCGATTTCAGTCATACCTAAACGCATTATATTGACAAACACAATCCATGTGACGATTAAGCAGTCAAAAGTGCATACAAATATTATATCACCCCGGTGCATACGTATGTTCACATGTAAAAATACATATTTATACATATACATATGTATATGTAAATTATATTTACGTAGACATTCTCGCTATTTTGGGGCAGACAGATATTTATATAACTTTTCAATTTCCAAGCCATCAACGAAAATACGCCATAAAAAAAGGTCATTTTCACTACCACAGACATTACTTTTTACGGGTTTGCCATGCTAAATGGACATTTCGTATTTTTCTGTACAAAATAACATCAATATTATCGTCCTAGCTTCGCTGCTTCTGATTGATCACTTTTTCACCATGTTGAAAAATTATATCAGCTGACATTTAACAGCAACCATTACCAGTTATCGCGGGGTGGACAGTTCCAACTATCAGTTATCGAGGGTGGACGAGTTGCGTCAAACTGTTTGAACGCCCGCAAAAACATGGCCGTTTCGCGGGGGTGGACCGTTAGTAAATACCAGTCAGGATTGTCGAGGTTCAAAATTCGCGGATAAATTTACAAAAACATGAACGCGAAAACAAAAAAACTACCTCTGTTGGATACTCCCTGAGTTCTCGAGAGTAATTCCCATTGGAGAACTTAGCTTTTGCCATGACAATTACGCTTGAACTCACATAAGTGAACATAAGTGTTGAGCCTATTCCGGAGGAACGAACAGCAGAACTCGTACGGAGTTATATATCGCTTATTCAAACAAAACCAACGGAACCAGGATACAGTGGCTACTTAGGCTGTGATATAATTAGTATGTATACGGGTTCGAAGACCAATTTTCTCCCGTAGGCTAGACCAGTCAGGTTCCATGCGGAACATTCGAATTCCCATTCCTTAAAATTACTGGCACAACCGATAGCTAACCCTCGTCCAAACAATGAGAAGGTCCGGTCCCAGCACACAAACACATATTTTCATATTGTCATCGACCTTTTGCACACCTCGACAACATCATACCTCAGCAAACCTAATCGCATATTTAAGCAAGCAGCAGTTAGTTCCCACATTCAACAGAGTAACTTCAAGGAAATCTGTCACTCAAATCCAAAAAACGAAATACCTTGCTACCAAGTCGACGATGCATCCCAAAACATTAGCCCATTAAAGTCATAAAACGTATTTCCCAACTTGGTAAGTCCTCTACCTTGTACAGTTGATAGGCAGAGCAACGGTGAGAAAAATTGTGATGCGATGGGTTCACGAACAAATTCTACGTTGTACTAGCATCATGTATGGGTTATGTATGCATGTGTGTGCAGTGACTGAATGTCCCTACCACTATCCGAAGGCGGGTTAGGTGACCCTTAGATCATCCTGCTGTTTTGTGGAAGATTTTGCATGTCGTTTTATTGCCCGCATTCTTCAGAGAACAGAAGATTTCTTGCGGTAATCTACACATCTGTGCTACTGTTATGGGATTAATAGGAATAACAAGAAATAAAAATAACGAAACGATGGTATTAACGATCTATATGAATTTAGGTGTGTGGGCACAGACGGTAGTGAATCAGTGACTTCTTGACGTCGGAGATGCAGTAGTGGCGGGCCTCGGGATTTCATACAACGACGGAAACCGAAAGAAGTCGTAGTACAGTTTTCCTGTGTCTTGAAAATTACAAACTTTCGGAAAAGATCGAGTTCTTCAGTTAAATAGTTGAGAAAAGAATGGGCGTCGTTAGAGCGCTAAGAACAGGAGCACAACCAAATGCTGCTCGTACGCAAAGAAAACGCGGACCGATTTCTCTGTTCAAATGTCTAATGAAGAATTTTCAAAACTCCAATGCGAAACGAGCAGTTCCGAGACAAATCCCCAAAGATACGAATCAAAAGTAAAGATTACTACTGCCTCGTTTGACATTTTAAAACAATCGGGAAGGGGGATAGTCATGGCCAGTACGATAAAAATTCCACAACATTAGAAGTTTGTAAAGACTGTAAGTACAGTACTAAGGCTAGGATTTACAACTGAAAAGTCTCATTACTGCTGGAACCTCGATTGTGTCCAAAACAAAAAAATCCGGACCAAGAACAACCCATTGCAGTCTTCCACCACAAATATGTGGTTGATTGGTGGCACAATAAACAAAACTAGCTTGATTATTTCGCATATAACTCTCGTCGGAGTTCCAGAAGTCAAAAAAATGTTCATAACCAACCAAGACGAGGACAGACCATTCGGATGCGTACTTCTTCACACAACAGCTGACCGAGAATCCAAAACTTCTCTGGTATGACATAAAGCTTCCGTTTGTTCAGGAAACCAAAGGTTAGAATTCGCATGAAGCACCTTACTGGTGCTTGCATATGTTCTTCAAACAAGCCATTCACTCCTGCGGTCTCCACGTTTCCGCAGGCTCAGAACCTCCTTGGAGTGCAGATACCTTCGAAATTCTTTGCACATCTAAATCAGTGTCTACTACTCTCGTGATCAGTTAGCAGTAGCAACCTTCAAGTATGATGTCCTTCAACTTATGGGATCAGCTGCCAAATTGATAAACGCGCTCCTTGATATTCGGTTCTTGACCCGCGATATCCTGTTACCATAATTCTCTTGTCTAAAGGCCAAAATTATCTGGAATAGCGCAACGGCGGTCTCGTTCAACAGTCCTTGCATTTACTACTCTTAAAATTGGCGAAAGCGTTGATCCTATCTGTTTTAGGTTAAACAGAATAGACCAAAAGGTATACCCTATAGAGCATAGCATGCCCATTCATTTTTACAATTGTACCCTTGAACAACTCTGTGCAATTTATTTACTGCATGTTCCTTGAATACTTCTTATCGTTCTGATCACCTCTGATTCAAATGTTTCAAGCTATTCATTGTTCTACACAACTTCTTCCGCTATCATTAAACAATCTTTCTCAGACGCACCACAGCAAGCAAAAGCAGAACGTAAACATTTTGGAGTACCTGATAGCCACTAGCATATGCTTCAGAGATCTGTCAATCTATTTCCGGTATCTAAGATGTGTGAAAACCCAACGAATACATATTTCAAATAAGATGTCTCTTTCACTAATCTGGTCTAAAATCGAATTCCCGCAAATGCCTCGAAAGTTCTTCCAGGTTCTCTCGCTTTTGAACAAATCTTGTTTCACTGAATTCCAAATTCCAACCCAGAGATCGCTCTGTAAATGTTCTGGACAATAGCCCAAATATCGATCTAAGACATCTCACACTCGCCACTGTGCTAGTGGACTCTAGTAAACCTCTTTTTAAATACGGAAACCCAGCCAACTTCGAATACCACAGGTCAGTTGTAAAGCCGGTTCATCCACATGTCCTTCAAGTCTTGTGGTCTTCTTCATTCGATCTTATGAAACAGAGCTGCAAAGTACCTTGTCCCAGGTTGACAACTATTGGCCATGTCATTCTTTTACACTTGCGTCCCGTAGGCGAAATCCTCTAACAAATACTGCGTCTTACTTTTCCCTAGATCGCAACATATTATGGCATCCAACTCATCGTTTGCATAGTGCTTTTGTTATTTTATTCCCATTCATTCGCTGGATCCCGAATATACCCGAGCAAAATAATATTCTGTTCTCTTTCTGGATTAGATACTGATCCGTGGAGGACTGGATAGAAGCGAGAGTACTTTTTGTGTTATTATTTAAAGTTTGATCTGCATTTATTATCTGATGAATCTGTAGCAACAACTGTCATCGGTTCCACTCATTTTGCTTCCATTTTATTGGTGCACTGGATTGAAACGTGTTCCTTTCACAGGTTCACCATACAATATATTCATTTTGGAGGATGGCGTTTCAGTGATTGCAAAAAAAATATAAAATAGAGCTATTCAGTGAATCACACGATAACCGCAGCATCGCAAATCACAATAACCCCGGAATGCAGAAACATGACAAACCTGGCCTGGAGATCGCATGGCAGTGATGGGGAGAAAACTGCTCAATCTGACAGTGAACCAACTGAATGAGTGGACATGAGTGTAACTACTTTCAAGCGGTCGAGCTAACCGGAATAAGAATTCCACAGTAAACGTCTCTTGACCGAAGCGTCTTCGATAAAAGAGAAAAATCGCCTCATGATATTTACAAGCGAAGACAGTTTAAAGAACGCTCATGTGATATGATCCAACTACCAGCCGATTACGGAGGAAAAAGATCGTAACGAAAATATGCAGGACAGATGGCAAGTAAACCGATTTTGAGTGAACGCTGGACATGTGTACATGCGACTCAATCAAATAACAGGACAGGAATCCACGTTTGAACTGATGAGAATTGTCATGGCTGACGCCGGAACTTCACCAATCAACAAGTAAACGACGATGGAAATGAACATTTAGCTTGAGGCGTAGATAAACTTTAGCGACGGTAAGGGGCTTGGGAATGGCAAAAACAGAACGATTGCAGAGACCGAATAAATTATGGATAATAATTTAGCTTGACTTTTATCTGATATCATCATCACTTTTTGTACCTGATCTGAATAGCTCTCGAAGCAACAACGACCAGTGGCAAAACTTCCATTTGGATTCTTTGAACATTCACTGGACACATAACAGTCCTACAAAATTTCACATAGGAACCACGAGAAATGGTAGTATCCCAAATAGGAAAAGTAACTGATATTGACGGCAGCCGAACCCGTGACATTCAATTCGCAACGCCACGATGCTCACCACTTGACGTGGCCCGAAAAACCAACCTGAACATCGCACAATGAATTTGAGAGAAAAAACACGTTGCAAGTTGGAATACTAAGAATCCTACTTCACTGAAATCTATTTCACGTGCAAATGTACTTTTTAATCGAAAAAACAAGGACAGGCAGAGCATGGATGTCACCAATTTTCAAGGCTGATTGACCAAAATGAAGTGACAACAAGGAGCTCACCTTTTCATCGCGAATGTCGTCAGCCTGAATTGATCGAGGTCGCTCCATTGCAATCAGTGAAAGAATTTGCATCAAATGGTTCTGGACTACATCCCTTGAAAGAAGGTATGCCATAAAATACAAGCACAGATGAGGATAATAATGATAATAATAACAGATAGAGATGAACTACAGAACCAAATAGAAATCAAACAGAAAACAATGACAACGATTTCACCTCAGAAGCAACATTACAGACTATGAGAAAATCCACTATAGGCAAGCGAAGCGCAACGGCGTAACCGCAATGAAACCCGTTATATTAACCTCGAGGGTTACTCGCTTCATTCACCGATAACTTTTGCATTTGAAGGTTCAGTTTCAGTTCAATTTGGACAACCATTAAGCTTGCGCAAACGTGTTCTGGTCGTGGCTGCTGCCTCATAGGATCATCTGCTCAAATAGAAGAAAGAGTGGAATAGTTGGGTTTGAAGGAGAAAATAATATTAACCATTGCTTCCGGGGAGCTTGTGGACTCCAGGACTCCAGCCCGGTGGGTTAGCTACCCGTACACGAGCCAATCCACTGGTTAAAGTTTTTAAACTTATTTGCCACTTCATCGACTGATAATATCGAGCCACCTTCCCACCATCACTTGCCTCGAAGAACAGCGTAGAACGAGACATTCGTTTTGTGCACATCCACAAAACATGTCCCAACCATCTGAACCTATTCCGATTCACAGCGTGTTCTAAGGACTGGACAGTATGACCCAGTACCTTGCACCTAACTTCAGAGTTATTGACGAAATTCTCTTACCATATTCTACCAATAATACCAGAGCAACAGTATTCAAACATCGCTCTCAACTGCCATGATTCGGAGCCGCTAAGCAATACCGACCTCACTATTGCCGTATACACTCGATCCTTGGTCGATAGAAGGATGTCACGCAGACGACACAGATGCTTCAAATTAGCAAATATCGATCGGGCTTTCTGTACGCGACGACCACCAGGTGAGATACAACTACTCCAGTAACGGGGTCACGGTTGTCGGTTCCCCCTCCGCCGTGTAGTGAGCTCTGGTGCCTATGGGACATGTCCCTTCCAATGCACTCGTGTTCCAAGCATGTCGTTAGAAAAATTGAAATGGATCATTTGAAATTTCCGGAGAGGAACGAAACCGACTGAGGGACGCCAGTTCAGTTAATTTATGCACGACGGAAGGTACGATGACCAGGCGGAGGTTATTAGATAAAATGTTTCAGAACGAATGTTTGGGGATGAGTACGACGATTGGAAGTTTCCAGAACGATTGAATAACACTAGTGACAATGGTTTTGTACACTTAGGAAGCCACAATTTCCGTGAGCGAACTTGCCCCTGATTGAGGAAGAGTAGGGAACAGGCCGTTCGAACTAGCTACGAATCCGAGTAAAGCGAGCTTGACTAAGATTCCACACAATTTTGGATTGTTGTTTTCGTCTTAGAGATAACTGCATAATTCAATTCCGTCCCGGAATCTCCGCGCGCAAACTGAAAGTAATTGGTCATCGATCTAGTCGGTCGCACGTACACGGGTCTAGTTTTGTTCTGAGTATAGATCAAACAGTGCAATCATTTGAAGAGTTCACTGAGGTGCTGGTCACCTTATCAAAACCTGATCCAAAACCACAAAATTGGGTCACAACCTCGCTAGACTAAAAGGTGCGCACGATAATTGCAGAATGGTTGCAGTGGGGAATGAGCGACAGCTATGGAGAATGGGACTCGTGCAGTCACCATTGTCGTTGGTGTATTTGTGCCAGAGTTTTTCACATGCTATCGACTTCCGTTCATCATACTCGAACTGTGCAACATTTGATCTCTTTCTCCATCTTTGACTTTTATCCATACAATATGCTGCCCTAAGGTCAACAACTAGAGATGATTAAACTCGTCAATGAACCTTCATGTTTACCATGACCTGAATGTGTTGCCCGTTCCGCATTATCATATTAAGAGTCCTAATGGTCCATTTGTTCGCGGAATTTGTGACAAAACTGTTCACATGTTCGGTGTGCTCCGGTATACACTATTCCAAACAATGAAGAGACAGAGGGACAGATTGGTTTCAGATAAAGTGACAACAAGCAGTTGTGTCTATTCAACCCGATAATTAGTTGGGACGAGGTGAATGATATCTCTGACTAGAAGTGACCGAGTTCAATTTTGGTGCAGCAAATTCAACAACCGCCTGTTAGTTTCACTTAGAAAACATTGAAAACGTGTACCAGAAGTCCCTCGAAAATGGGACAGTCCATGGAATACGAAAAACCTAGAATGCAATGTCTGATGGACTTCACATAAGGACAGAATTACTGAACTATAATACCTTTTCATTCAACGTAACAGTGAATTAGAAGAAGGTTACTGTCGGGGGGAACAAACACGTACCGAATAATTCCAAAATGATCAAAATATCCACCACGTCCCTCAGTGCCGAATGGTTCCTTGAATGAAATAGTCACATTCGCAATGTGTTCCTTGTTCCAAACAGGACCAAAAACCTGATTAGTGAAGCTATGGATGCCGTCGAAAGAATGCATAGATGAGAACGAGGAATTAGCTACAGGAAGTAAGATGAATGATATGAAATGCGGATTAGTATAATGAAAATATCTCACCGTCCAGCTCGATTGAAAGACGGCTTTTGGGCCTCACCAGAGAGCAGACGAAACCGAAAAGCAGTTCTAACTGGGATGGCCGCACCACCAAAAAGTGGACAAAACATAATCATTTCTGCAACTATGATGCTCTGTCTGATCAAATATAACATCTTTGTGGCACACTGACTGAGTGAGTGGGACTGGTATTTTAGTATGACCAACCAGTTATTGGACGCAGGTCCCACCACAGCAGAGCAGCGTTGTTCGGTTTCGAGGAGTACGCATTGCTGTACGCAATTAAAGAAGGAAAGCAGAATAATGGAGTAAGAATCCAAAGTGAACATAACATATGATGAACAAACTCGTCTCCAGTCATTCGTACTCACGTCAATGCATAATATTAAATATGATCACAGACAGTTGAAGTGAATACCGGTTTACAATCAGAGTAACCCATAATTTTCGGAATGGGTGAGCACTCGGTCAACTTGTTAAACGACCATGTTGCACGAAACATGTCGCAGCAGCCGCGTGTGTTCGTTTGCACAAACCTCTCCGTGGGCTTAGAAAGAATTTGTTTAGGCGATTGTACTACCCTGGCCCACTTCAAATCCTCCAGCACATGGAATACGATCTATCTGTTCGTCAGTTTGGTCGAATACACAAGGGCATATACATATCTAGACAGTTACGAATCGCTGCAACCGCAAACTGATATTCCTTTTAACTGCTTATGATCATGTAGTGAACGCGGGTGATCAAAAACGAGGTTCTATGCCATATTTTGTTGTTTTCCGTGTGCTATTTGGGACCTTTTAAGCATTTGAAACCGATACTGAGAAAAACTGATCACGGCAATCGAAACTGTGGCTCCATGTACAAGCATTTTCGACAATACCGTGAGGCTAATAACAAGCCCAACTTACAGAGATGAAAAATAGCATAATAAGAACACTCCGGCCCGGTTTCCTTTGATCGGTACTGTTTGCAATTTGGTACCGAATCCAACAACAACCGAAATTTCATTTTGCCAGAGTCAACCATAAATCACTACGCGCCCCTCGAAAAAACCATAATCCTCACAACGTAGGCCCTGTCTGAGATGCGAATTTCGAGATAGTTAATCAATGTAACATGAAATCTTCCCTTTTTTCTTCAAACAAATTGAAATACGGATCGGGTAGCATCGTGGTCAGTAACGGAGAGGAAAATCATGCGACGGGCAAGCAAGAAAGCAAAACACCAAGTAGGATGCATCACGTTTTACGCACTTCAGAAGCATACATCGTCCACTGTCCACCGTGATTTATGACCGCTTTGTGGGCCTGAGAATATAAAGCTGCCAAGGCCTAAACAGTGTAACTCTTACGGGACTCCATTGCGAGAATCTGGTCAGAATATCTGCTTTGCCAGGCAATGGGACAAAGTGCTCACAAACCTCTGGGATCTGACGACTGTTATTTCGGCTCATATTTTCATTATCTAGAACCAAAGACCCAATCTCCTCGGATTGCAATTAGGGCCGGTGACTAAGAAATTCGGTTTGATGGCCTCGGGTAACTTTTTTCCTGGGAATCCGATCGCTCCGTCAGAGTTTGCATCGAAAACTGTTCAACACCAGTCACGATGGCACAGTCGGAGCGTGTACGCATTTAGTCGTGTGCTTCTGTATTCGTTGATTTTCCGGGGGTCAAAACCGCATGATATACAAACACACACAGCCAACTGGGTACACGCACTAACCACATCATCTTGACTCGTGATGAAACACATTCAGTCTAAGAGACAAACTTAGCGACCAGAAAGATGTGGAAGCCAACAACCTGAGCTACCAGCATAGTACAAATTTTCAAATCTATTGATAGCATGTAATGTGGCCCCAGGAGACAAAGAACTGCGGCCCTACTTAATAGCAACCAATACTCGTCACGTTACAATACTACCACACTGTTGTTTTGAGGTTAAGACGGTGAAAACGAAAAAAAATTCCGCATATATACCGAAATAACGACCACACCGGTTTTGAAGCTTGGAGCCGAAGGATGCAGTCCGGTGTCCAGGTTAACGAGAAAATGTGTCAATAAACAACGTCAAGCGATAACACATCCAGGTCTCTCAGGCACCGAAAACGGGAACGATCAAATTAGGTCTAACGGCCTTGGTTAAATTAGTGGTTGGACTCATAAGATCAGACAATGGCGGCAGATTAGCCACAGGTAAAATTAGCCAGATGGCGGACACATACTGTTGATGACCTTTAGTTGGTGGCGTGATGCTTACACTTCAGCTTATTCGAAAACAGCGGTTTGACGTGCGAGTGACTTATATTCTCCCTTTCTGAACTAGATTCAGATGTTAAGGTCTGTCTCCAAAATCGACGGAAATAAACTGCGAGAGGGAAAATTAAGAATATCAGTCACATACCACGATAACAACTGTCAACAGAAATTCACGTAACATTTTAGGCTGAGGATGAAGCCGGATTGCTGTTTTGATCAAACCAATAAATTCGCATCTCGGTCATTCTTGATGGTGTAGTCTACATACTGACTAAAAAGGGAGGGGGGAAGAGATTGGACGCGAAACTTACCGTAAAATGATAAGACTTTGGACAATCTCTTTGCCCAAGTAATGGTCAATTCGATAGATCTGAGATTCCGTGAAACGTTTGGCCAAAAATGTGGATAACTCATCGGAAGATTCCAAATCATGACCGAATGGTTTCTCAATAATCAGGCGGGCCCAAACCTCCTTACTGAAAATCAAATGATAAATGTCTATTCAGATTTAAGGGAGACAAAATGGGGCATGTGCCACTAGATGAACTAGTGCGACGTTTCCGGCATATCACTGGGGGCCGAGACAGATAGAATATATATATATATATATATATATATATATATATATATATACGATGAGATGGGAATCGTAATGAGGCAATATCGATCGAGTGAAAGTTCGGTGTGGAAACGGAGAAGACTGCGACGAGAAATGTATCTGTTTAAATGATGATAATCAAACTTGACGAAATTGGTAACGTTGGGCACCGCAACAAGTAGTGTTTCACGGTTCTGGGCGCTTTCCAATGGGACCATACAAACACAAAGGTGTACATCTCCACATCAGCAAGGCTATTTTGTTTTTTTTTGATCGATCGAGAGATTGACATTTCAGTCTTCTAAACTGTGCTGTATTGGTGCACAAAGAAGCACGAGGGGCGTTCGAGAAAAACTGAACACTTCTAATAAACACATGTGCCCATTCTTTTTCTATTATTCAAACCTCGATTTCTTTCCCTTTTTGCTTTAGAATGCTGTATTGTAGAAACCCACGCAGCAGCATATAAACGTTAGGTTTATATCAGAAACTGAACAGAACTAAGCTGGGTTGAACTGAAATGCAAGACTACAGTATGTGAACATACGTAAAGGGAATGCAGTCGTTTTCATTTCATATTCAGTACAAGTTGAAACGTTATTATGACAACCGTCACTTAAGAGACTGGTTACCGCAAATAAATGTGAGATGGCGTAAACCAAGAGCGTAGCGGGAAGTGAATACCTGGGGAAAATTTGGTTTGATAAAATTAGGAGTGAAATATGATTCGGACAAACTATCATAAGGGATATCAGCATCCGGATGTCCTAGACAAAACAAACCACGATGAACTATGGACACGTGAGCAACACGATGACTTAGTCAGGGGAAAACGAGAATAGATATGCCCATAATACCTTATTCCTTGTCCTTAAACCATACTACAACCTGCCAACAGTCAAACCGACAAGCCCTGTAGTACGTTACTAACAGCACCGAGTGAAAACTGCCCCGGATATGCCACAATCATGTAAAAAATGAAACAGCTATATAGTATTTCCATGGTTTCTATTGGTGAATTGAGTATTGAAATCCTGTGACGAAACATTTAACAGACATATTAAAGTATCATTGGTCAGGCAAGCGCAGGATTTCACAGGCGGATAACCGCAGTGTTTTTCTTTTATAAAAGGTAGAAACCAAATAACGCGGCAAACCCATGAAACAGGGGGAACAGAGTACTCTTCTATTACAAACTCTGGAAAGCAACGTGCTAAGAAAAATGGGACAATCAAAAGCAAACTGGATCCATGTAGTAATTATGTCCCAATGACAGGGTTTCGGAGAACATATCCCTTATTTTGTGCTGCAAATTTCACCATCAAACCGCCTTCCATAACCGGAAAGTGTCAGAGAATAAAATAAAATTATGATAATATTTCCAATTATTTGCCAATTGGTCACTGGGCAACAGTTTATCTACTGATTTCCCCGCAGTTGTACCGACCTTCGACCAAGATAATGGATATGACGATTCACCATCATCCACTAACCTTACGGATACGACTGTTCCAAATGAACTCGAGTGAAACATGGAGACAAGCACGGGCTCGGATTTTGTTGTTCCCATACAGCGACTGGAAAAGTGGAATTAATTTGTCGGAAATATCCTTCCGTAAGAAATAGTGCCGTAGAATCACACAATCAACTGATTTGAGCGATACTCGCAGATCAGCAAAGAAAGAAAATGGGCTTATGGAAAATGAGTCTGTATTAAGATCTGCCATAGAGAGGAAATACGACTGATGCAATCTCGATAGGATATGAAAGTGGCTTCAATCTCACGTATGTATATGCGGCGAGTATGACAATCTATGCAGTTTGGACACAAAGCCTCCAAACTAATTCCCTTTTTTCACGGAGGGATCTGTCAATCTCGCTGTGAGGTTGTACGATCGTTGAAAAAAGGCTGCGACAATCCATATAGCCCATCAGATTGGTTTAAAGCATAATGGGTCACAGAGCCCAATCGTTGGGAGGCAACGAAATCCGAAGACCGGCACTCGATATACGCTGTTCTCCAACGCAAGTAACGGTTGGAATGATTCAAGGTAATCAGTCCATGATGTGGCGAAAGGGTATGAGAAGTTAACCAGTGTATATTCCCGAAGGTCGAGTTAGACTGTTGTATGGGGGTCCATGAGATCCTTCAAACGCAAGGATTGGACAATACACGAGCTAAATGCCGCAATCAGTGGCTTTGTTATACTATGGTTCTTCTGACTTGGATTCTTAGTATTTAGCTTTCATTCATCACAATTTGATGTTGTGACGCAGCAGCAACGACCAGAGCACGTGAGGGCAATTTTAACGGTAGTATAAACTTAGCTGAATTGAAACTAACGTTAAAAGAACAACCTCGGCTCTGACAAGCGAAGCCGTCTCAACGCGTTTTACCAAAGGGTCTCAGATTTGGAATCATTAAAACAGTAGTGATATCCTGCTTGGCAAAAAGTGTTATTGAATAGATGTCCTGAGTCCGGGTTTACGGTCGCAGAAATTGAGATGAACTGAACTGAACTAAACCAAGAAATGCGGCCGCCGGTCACCCTGTCATAGTAGACACCGGTATGTTGTCGCCCAGTAAGGTACCACACTCGACCTGTTGGGAGCACGTGAATTCTACCTTTCAATTTTTAGTACCAACTTCCGGTCGTCGCTATGAGCACCTATGGAATAAAGACCGTTCGCGCCAATTAAACCGCTAATGAAAAATATGAAAAGTCCGAAAATGCATTTGATCTTGGTAACCTACCTTTTTGGCATGCAGTGAGTGTGAATGTTGTCTGACACATGGGTGTAGAGCGTCGGTGGAATGGCAAAGTAAAAAATGCGATTCACGTTTAGACCCCATTTCGTCTCAATGAATGTGTTCAGTGCGATGAAACCTTCGGGATCCTTGTAATCACCTTGTACATAAAAATTATGAGCCCAAAAGTCCTCGATCACAGAGCACTGGTTGGCATTAACCTAGAATGATAAGCAGACCGAATTTGTTGAATCGCTCTTGAGGAAATAATAATAGAGCAACAAACTCCACGAACTGCTACGAATTCCCATATTCATAACAAAATTTATCCCGCTGATACTTACGGAATACAAAAGAATATAAAAGTATTTTTGTCGTCGAATCCATAATATACATATATGTGCGCAATATATGTTCATTATGCATTGCTAATGTTTAAAACGCCATTAAGAAACCATGGAAGCGCGACCCAACTTTTTCAGCCTGCTTAGAAACCATCACCAATGTGACGCTAACCCGCAACAAATACCTAGGTTTGGGGAAGGTGAATATGCACTTCTGAGGATTCTATGAGGAAGAAACAGCTGCACAATGCTTAAATGATTTTTCAGTCGTAAGGTCAGTCCTGATACCGCATGACGAATAATTTTCTCCAGGATGGTCGGTTACAGGTGGCTCAAACTCAGACACCAGAATTCGTTCTGAACGATACTGGGTTTGTAGGCAAGTATGTGCTGTGCATGAGATGATGTATGAGTATTGCCGAATTGCCTTCGCATTTTTTTCGCTGATCGTGTGCTCCCTAAAACAGCATTCAATATCGGCAATTTTTCCATCATTAACAACGTTAGACATCAAAAAGCAAAGCAAACTTCACTGACTGCTGCCTTTTCCCCAGAGTTACAAGTTTCTCTAAAAAGAGTGAATATCCAAGAGGAACAGGGAGTGTACCTACACAGGTGGGAAAAAATAAAACGCTGCTGCAGCCAATACATGGAACACAGTCTAGCTGTACAAACGCACCCTTTCAATCATTCTGATTCGATCCTGGGAGGAAACCAAAATAGGGCACGGTACGGTTTTCGCCACACGCAACACGTGGCCCAACCAGTAAAGTTTACTAAGTTTCACACACAGAAATAAGGTATTCTAAAATCCGGCATCTAGTGCTAGATTCCTAACCTGGCAATTAACCATCTGGTTACTCCATCCAATCCTAGCCATATTACGCAGAAATCGGTGGTCGAAAACCTCCAATCGACGAACATCTCCGACGCACAAACACTGCATGTCTCGCAACCGAACAAAAGAACTCAGCGCACTGCGGCACAGTACACACGACCTTTCAACTTCAGTGAAATATCAGGCCGACGCCACAAGTGCTTCAGTCCAGCGTAAGCTGTTCGAGTTTTCGATACAGGGATGTCTATAGTGAACTAACAGGTTCATTCAAAACTAACAGCGGCGTTCGAGAAGGGTGTCCCATCTATCCGTTCCTGTTCCACTTCGTCATGGACGAGGTGACGGAAGATCCTTTGGGAGGTTCTCAGAATGTAGGAACCGAACTGCGTAATGGAGGGAAGCTGTATGACCTAGAGTAAGCAGATGGCGCTGTGTGCCTTTTCGAGTCTGCGGACAATGCACACCGGCACTAGATAGACTTTCGAGGTTGGCTGCTCGGTTTGGCATGTGCTTTGCACCTTCAAAGTACAAAGTGGCATTGCAAGACTGGACGACAGTAGTGCCGAATTTGGTGCTGAGCGGTAAGGAATTTATGATTGTGGACTGTTTTACATACCTTGATAGTTGCGTATAAAAACGTTGAGGTAAACACACGTATATCGAAGCCTCGAGCAGCCTACGCTAGCCTGAAACAATTGTGGCGCCGGGTTGATATTTCACTGAAGTTGAAAGACGGTGTGTACTGCGAGAGATGGAGTACGCGTGTGGGAGATATTCGTCAGTTGGAGGTTTTCGACCACCGATGCCTACGTAGTATCGCCAGGATTGGGTAAAGGGACCGGGTGAGTAGTGTAGAGGTCAGGAATCTAGTACTAAGTGCCAGCTTTCAGTATACCTTATTCGAGCGTAGGAAACCTAGTAGAATATGCTGGTTCGTCAAGTGTTACGTATGGCAAACACTCGTCTATCATATCGTACCCTAATTTGCGTTCCTCTCACGGTGTGGAGGAAGTCATATGGAGGCCAACAAGTGAAGTGGCAACGTGGAATGAGGAAATGCACAGCGAACTCAGGTAAAGTAGGGGTCTCAGGTCTTCGTGGTTGGGGTCCTGAAAGACCCGCCAACCAGCAGTCAGCTGGAGACACTGAAAGTGGACCGTAAACACTGGAGATTGCGTTGTCATTTTCTATCGAATCAGAATGATTGAAAGAGTGCGTTTGTGCAGTTAGCCTGTCTTCTGTGTTGGCTACTGCAGAACTCTTATCATTTCCCATCTGTTTAGGTCCACTCTCTGTTCTGTGTTCATTCTCCTTCCTTTTATAGAAGCATGCAACCTTGGGGAGAAGGCATCGGTCAGAGCAGCTTGCCGTGCTGTTTAACACTGAACGATGATGATGACGATGATCCTATGCCTTTAGAAGTTTCGAAGTTATGGTTGTCAGCTGCTTCATTAATGGATAGTAGGCCCCAGCCGCTGCGGACATGCCTCGTCCATAACACAAACGCCACACATGTCACAAAAGAAGAAACAAATCAAAGACTCACTTTAAGATATGGCTGGCTCTGTTTCCGAATTGTCAGTACGTCGATGTTCGAACGTGCATACCCGACAATGTACGTTTCTGGAGGCAAAAGCCCGTCTCGAAATAGCCACCTTAATCATTTAGAACAAATTACCATTGTGACGGAAAACACAATTACCACAGAGACGGATATGTTTTCTTTTTTGCCAAGTCACCCTTTAGATTGGAGTTACCAAAATGTAGCCTGAAGCTTACCGAGGCTCCAAACACGATAACTGCATGGGTGTGAACTTTATCTTCGTCTATTGTCGACTTTATGAGAGACAGACAATCAATCGCTTCACCGTGTGGCATCTGTGTTGTCTGGAATAAAAACAAGCATAAGAGTGAATATACTGTGATTAACAAATAAGTGAACTGTTCCGTTCCATTATTGCTCCAAAACTAAATAGATAAACACATGAATCAGTTGGGATTCAGACTCCTGCATAGACGTCGTTCTGATGTAGTCAGTCTCCAGTAAAGCCATTTAAAAAAACGGCCGATACGGCAATGAGTCAACATATGAGTCTTAATTGTGAATGATATAATGTTAACAACACAGCGTTGTTGGTAGATGTAATGCGCCAACGTTTCGACTACCGTGGGTAGTCTTTCTCAAGGCAAGTTTTACAAATACATGGCGCATCGATTTTTCTATATACCCCTTACATCATTTGGTCCTGATATAAGCCTTACCTTAATCTGAATACCAAGCAACTGCAGTCAGGACCATGGTAAAAAAATGTGAAGGAGAGAAGAGACAGAAACAATGTGATGGAAATTACAGGTGATGGTAACCAGCTCTACTGAAGTTCAGCTAATTGAGGTCTTACGTGATTACTCAGGATAATAGCTGCCGATCTACTCCCCAGTAAATCATGACATTACATAAAAAGCTAACTTCCGATTTCACGCCCTAATTAAACATTGCAAAGCTAGAAAGTGTGTTTAGCTCTGACAATGGAATACGAATTCAAGATTCGAGTGGAGTAATCCAACTGACTGCGCCTAATGTCGCGTCAAGATATTTCCTGCACACTCTAGGAGACGAAGCACCACAAGCTGTGGGTCAACGTGGTATATGAAGTCTTCAGCGGCAAGGCTGAAGCAGCCGTTTTAAACTGGATTCAGATTAGCAGTGATTTGTATGCCGTAAGACTGCAGGGACCAGTCGACAACGGTTTTGTTAAGCGCAACTTGTTTGTCATCTCGACGCCCTTCAACAGAGTGTAGCACCGATGTACAAAAGGATTAGTTCTACGACGTACTCGTCAGTTTTTCACAGGAACAAATACTCCCACAGCGCAGTTGTGGCAGGTGATTTTAATGCAAGTCAGAAAACCTTGCGCATCAAAAGCTTGCTTGGATGGGCGTGGTGCATTCCCCGATCAACGAACAGAAAACTGGGCCAGGCTTCTCCAGTTTCGTGCAAACAATCTTTTATTCCTGTTTAGCAAGAATTTCTGACACACTTCGAGTGGCACAGCGGCATAGCGCTCTAACTCCACGGGCAGTCTGAGTCAGATTGACCATATTGCAGTAAGCTACGGTTGGCAAGAGTCTGTCCAGAACTGCAGATCGTACTGGTCAACATATGTGAAACCGGGCCGTGCGCCACTTTGTGATTTTTGTTGCAGCTCAATGGCCATCGAAGCAAACCACAAAACCCGGTTGGCCGTAGAAAGCCTGACTGATTTGACAGATCACAACAACTATGAATATAAACTATCTAAGCGACTACGTTCTACGCTGGGCTGCAAAATTCAGTCGGGGAAATCGTATGTGATGGAATGGAGAGCCCATTCATAGCGGACACCAAAAGAGCGGACTCTTTGGCTGAACAATTCAAGCATCGATTTAGATGGCCGCATGTTAATGCAGTTATTTCCACGTTCGCAGCTGCGAATCCCAATACAAGCGGAAATGAAGCCGAGTATACCAAAGCAGCCGGTTCAAACAAAATCCCCTCAGTTTGTTCAAATTGGGTGAAGCTTTGACGAAATCACTTACCTCTTTGCTTCGTGATATTTGGAACGAGGAGCGCATTCTGTTATCGTGAGTCACTGATAATAACCCATCTTTAAGAAGGGTACATGGAGTGACTGCAGCAATCATCGTGGGATTAGTTTAATTCCGGTAGTTACTAAGGTGTTAGCTTCGATAATGCTGCGCCGTTTGACACCGATTCGCGAGAGTAATATCCGCGAACAACAGGCCGGATTTCGTCCAGGTGGAGGTTGCATCGACTAAATATTCACTCTTCGACAGATACTCGAAACGCGCCACACGCACCGGCGCCCTACGATCGTAATCTTCCTCGACTTGAAAGATGCTTTCGACTCCGTGGATCGACCGACACTACTCAGTGCTCTCCACCGGAAGGGTATGCAAACGAAGTTTGTTAACCTGTTGCGAGCATTATACTCGCATACCTATGGTCGCGTTAGGTTATACGGTGAACTGTCACGTTCATTCGAGACAACTAGTGGCGTTCGACAAGGTGTCCCATCTCTCCATTCTTGTTTCAGCTTTGCAATGGACGAAGGTGATGGAAAGATGCTTTAAGGGAGGTCTCCGGGATGTAAGAGTCGAACTGGGAGTGGAGGGAAGCTAATGTGACCTAGATTACGCAAACGACGTCGTGTGACTGTTTGAGTCTGCGAACCATGCACATCATCACATCATCACCGTTCAGCGTTAAACAGAAAGGTAAGCCTCACTGACCGCTGCCGTTCCCCAGTTACACGTTTATATAAAAAGTGAATAACCAATAGGAACAGGGTGTGGACCTACACAGGCAGGAACAGATAAGATGCTGCTGCAGCCAACACACGGAACACAGTCTAACTGTACAAGCGCACGTGTTTTCAATCCAATTTTGGATTCGATAAGAAAATGACAACACGATGCGCCACTGTTCACGCTCACTGCCATATCCTTCCCAGTGCTCAGAAGCCAGCAAGTCGACAAGTCTTTCGGCCGCCAACTCACGAAGGCGTGAGACACCTAATTTACTAAAGTTCGCCTGTAATCATTTTCCTCATCCCACGTTGCCACGTCATCTATTGGCCTCCACATGGCTTCTTCCAATTCTTAGGAGGAACACAAAATAAGGCACGGATGGTAGATCGAGATGTTCCGTCATACGCAACACGCCAGCCCACCCACAACACAAGCGTGAAGTCCTAACTAAGTTCATACGTCTGAAACAAGCTATTCCTCAGAAGTGGCACCCAATACCAGATTCCTAATCTCAAATATTACTCACCCGTCATCCATTCAATCGCTGGCCATACTAAACGAAACGTCGGTTGTCGAAAACCCCCAATCGACGAACAATCGCCCACACGCAATACTCCAGGTCTCGCAACAGTACAACAGAACTGAACGCACTGCAGCACAGTACACACGACCCTTTGAAACTCCAGTGAATATCAGGCCGGACGCCATAAATTGCTTCAAATCCAGCCTAAGCTGCCCTAGCTTGGATATACGCATACTTACCTCCATCCCGAACTAACAATCGTTGTGGACACGCAAGCGTACCAAGGTAAAGTGAAAACGGTCCCACAATCGTCAGCTCCTCTCATCCAGATCAAGTTCGGCGCTGCTGTCGTCGCAGTCCCCTGTAACAGTACTTTGGCACTTTGAAGGTGCATAGGCACAATGCCGAACCGAGCAACCGATCTCGACAGTCTATCTAGTGCCCCGTTTTGCATGGTCCGTGGACCCGAACAGGCACACGAACGTTCGTCCTGCATAATCTAGGTCATAGCTTTCCTCCATTTCCCAGTTTCACTCCTACATCCCGGAGACCTCCTAAAGCATCTTCCATCACCTCGTCCATGACGAAGTTGAACAAGAATGGAGAGATTGGGACACCCTTGTCGAACGCCAACTAGTTGTTTCGAATAAACGTGACAAGTTCACCGTAATAATACCCTAACGCGAACCCATAGGTATGCGAGTAATAATGCTCGCAACAGGTTAACAAACTTCGTTTGCCATACCCTTCCGGTGGAAGAGCACTGAGTAGTGTCCGGTCGATCCACGGAGTCGAAAGCATCTTTCAAGTCGACGGAAGAATTACGATCGTAGGGCGCCGGTGCGTGTGGCGCGTTTCCGAGTATCTGTCGAGAGAAGTGAATATTTTGTCGATGCAACCTCCACGCTGGACTGAAATACCGGCCTGTTGTTTTCGCGTATATTAACTCTCGCGAATCGGTTGTCAAAACGGCGCAGCATTATCGAATGCTAACACCGTTAGTAACTTAACCGGAATTAAACTTAATCCACGATGATTGCTGCAGTCACTCCATGTACCCTTCTTAAAGATGTGGTTATATGCAGTGAACTCACGAAATAACAGAATGCGCTCCCTCGTTCCAAATAATCACGAAGCAAAGAGTAAGTGATTCCATCAGCAAATCTCCTACCCAATTTGAAAAAAGTACTGGGTATGTTCGTCGGGACGCGGCAGCTTTCCCCCTTCCAAGAAGCGGAATATTCGAACTCCACTTCATTCCGTTGGGGAATCAAGTGACACCCTCATGGAATTCACAGCTCCAGCCGTCGGACTAGATACGTATAGCGTATGGCCAAGTTAAAATGATCCCTTGAAATGTTTCTGCCCAACGGTCCCAGTCTTTTCCTGTCTACCATGAATGAGCTCTCCATTATTATCGCACAGCGAAAAAACCCTTTTTCAAAAAAAAACTTAATTCCCCCCGGAGTTCGCCGCCCACCGCTGTCCGCGTATAAGCTTATAACGGTCTTTGACTGTCACCTGAAGCCGGACGCCACTTCCATCTCTTTCGGCTAAATTAATCCCCACTTTCGCGGTCATTCCTAATTCTATGGCCAACTGACGCTGCAACTGCCGAACGCAATCTTATTCATTTCCTTGGCAGTTAGGCAGCTCGCGTTTCGCTCCACTAGAATTAGCGACGCTTGAGAAGATCCAGGGTTTTGATGATACACTAGATCCGGGGCCTCGCAGGCGAAATTCGCCTGGCCAATGCATCCCCTGCTTAATTTGAGTTCAACTGAACGTCACATTGCCAGCTAGTCGCAGTTCTTAGTCCCGGACAGTTTCCTGTTCTAGCTGTTGCGAACCAGCCGAATCAGACAAACTTCGACAGCCAATCGCATTTGTGGCCTGCGTCGAATGCATTCAGCTGCAGCCAAATAAATGCTTAACTAACGCATGGTGGTGACTCGACGTTACGTGGAATCTAGTAATGATCTAACAATTCTGGAAGGAACCGCGCCAAGACGGTAAGCTAACTGCGATATGGTCAATCTGATTCAGAACACTTGCGAGTTTGAAAACGCCCAACGTCGCGTGCGCGCGAACTGCAGAGAATTGAGAAGTCTTTCTCGTTGTTCTGTTCGCTGTGCAAGGCAAGGCCGCGTCGCCCACCTAAACAGGACTCCGATGCACTCAGTTCTCCAACTTGTCCATTAAAGCACCTGCTACCACTACAATGTCAGAGCGTTTTTGCTCTTACCGAACAAGAGTGACGAGGGTTATCGTAAAATTCGTCCTTTCTCCATATCAGTGCTGCAGTCTGTTGGAGTGTAAATGCCGAGATAAAAAATAAACTGCGGATAACACTACTATCTTTTCGGACGCCAAATGATCCCTTCAAGTCTTCATGGCACACAAGCGACTGTTGACTGGATCCCAGTCTAAAGGGATGCTTCAAGCCTTCTTCACTCAGAAACTATTCCTGCACCACGTTGACACCACAGCTTTGAGCTGCTTCGTCTCGCTGAAGTGCGAAGGAAAATATCTTGACGAGACGTTCGCGCAGTTAGCGAATTACTCTACTCAAATCATGAATTTCGTGGTTTCACTCACACAGCAAGAACCATCCAAATCGAAAGTGAGTCACTGTCAGAGCCAACACGCCCTGTTGGCCAGCCTGGATTAAAGTGCCGCAATCATTGAAGAACCGAAATTCAAGAGGCTGACGAGGCTTGAAAAATGTGAGCCTAAACAGACTGAAAACCACTACTACACCAACTTGACAATAACCGTTGGGAAGTATCGGACGTTTTATCAAATGGAGAACTATGGGTAGGCAGAAGGGGCAAACAGATTGGGTTGGAGACAGAAGAGACAGGTTGAATAAGAGAGAGGGAACTCTGAGCAGTAGCAATACTTAATCACTACTCCACCCACTGGCACTCAATTACAAGGGCAGGGCGGTCCTGATTAGCCTGCGCGACGACCGATGCAGTATGGAATTATTTGTAGGCGTGTAACTCATGGGGATTGATGGACTGGTATTTCTAGGGTGTCCACCCACTAATCAGAAGAACGATTAGGGTTCTCAACCAAAGCCTTTGGTTCTCACAAGAACCTGACCGCAAGGCAGCGGGGTACAGCTGAGTGGGCGCCCATCTACTTGGATCAATTATTCTTCCACTCGTTTTTCTGACTGAGCTGATAACTCGAATGAACCCCGATTTGGAGGACCAGGAGACTACTTCGTCAGGCCTCTACTCATTGACCTTCCAGGCATGATTGGATCTTCGGCTCGAGATAAACCATCCTGTATAGCTCGTTGGATCATGGAGGCACGCACGTCATCACACCACGCCAAGGTGTAGTCTCGTTTGACGGGAGGTATGTGCGTATCCCTTTTCAGTATATGCCTCTATTGGGTCCCTCCTTCCCTTTTCTCTAGTAGGAAGAGCCTTAACTGCCGAAGGCCTTCTTGGTATAACTGTTCTCCTAATTTTGAAAACCATCTCGTGAACCACCTTTTAACCTTCCTCGTAATCTAAGTGTCACGGACCAATTACGATTGTCAAGCCCGTACACAGTATTCTTAGGGAAGTTGGACGGATGCTTTAAACATACACTAGAACAGACGGTTTTCTTCGGCTTTTTATTCTCTGTGGTTGGAAGAGGACTCTGAAAGCGACTAGGGCAACCCTCTCGGATTGCGCAGGGGACGTGAAGTCCGCCAGGATCACCACGCCGAGACTCCTATCTATGCCCCTTATCTGAATTTCGTGGGTTGTATGTGGCACCGACGCCTACCAACTGGACACACTGCTACGTTGGGTGGTAAGTTCCATTCAGTTGCTCATTGATATAGAGTGTTTAGATCCGCTTGAACGGTCTCCTGATTTGCCACGCTCACTATTCTCACGTCATCCTCGAACTTAAAGCACGGGTTCATCAGACCTCTGTCTAAATCATATATATAAAGCAAGGGTACGAAAAGTGACCCCGCGACACCATCTGGGCACTCCTCCCCCGGAGGACTCAATCCCCTACGGGCATTTGGGATGACCTTGCAGTTAGGGACCCTCTGAGCTCCCGCATCACGTGATCCGTAGGTGTACATCTGCAGAAAGTCCAAACGGGTTTTCTTCGGTAGTGGTCCGTGACTGGTAGAGTGAAAGGTCTTCTGAAAGTCCATGTAAAGCGCCTCCGTTTTGACCCTTCATCTGTTTTCTTAGCGATCTCGTCCATGTAGCATAACAATTGCGTATTAAGCCGTGTTAGTATCCCTGAACTAGATTGTCCTTTTATGTGGTCAAGCATATGGTCCCTAATGATCCTCGTCATTACCGTAGTTACGTGTCTTTGAATCTTTTGGTCGCAGCTGGCTTTTCCCGACCGAACGTTTGATCGACTGTTGCTTAATCAGAGACCTTCTTGCTCAAATACGTTTTACTGTCCCGGCATCTTCCATACCTCGGACGCAGTCTCGTATCATAGATTTACATTGTTTGTCAGCCATCATCTCCATGAGCAGATTTTGTGCTTCTTCTAAGCAATTTGTCTTTCAGCAGGTACGGTGACAGGCTTGCAAGCAATAATCCAGTTGAGGCCTTACGACAGTTGCGCATAGGGGTCCGAACATTTCAGGTTTCCCGGGAAACACCACTGACCTGTACCTAGAATGCCCATCTTTAGCTTCATTTTGGTTCGAATCGGACCGCAGGGCTTGTAAGGGAGGCTGTTTTAAAGCGGATCTCGAATTACGTGGGCTTGCCCTTAACCGTTGTGATCTTACTCGACTCTGTACGACTGCATTACTGACAACGCTGACGCTCGACCGATACAACGAAAAGAGTGTCGGAAGCGGTAGGACGTTGAGTATATTTGACAACAGCGTGCGTGAGCAACGTGCAAAACGGCAACCGCGCTGGGCGGTCACCGTTGGGTTAAAAAAGCGAGGAATAAACCCATGTTCAGCTACAGAAGCCTTCTCTTAAAGACCGTCGGGGAACGACTGCGGTTAGGACCACAAAGAACAATCCCGAAACTTGCGGATATCCCAGTGCTTCGCCATCGTTCGCCACTAGATCTAACCACGGCCCATACCCACGGTTGACACTCGTCAGGAATATTCAGCGGACGGGGTCGGACACGACTGTCCGGCTTCGGGTTCTCTTCGTCCTCTGGTACGTGAATGATGTCGACGGCGAAAACTATGGTTTTCGTACTGGAGTCAGTGGAGCCGCCTTGGTCTTAGGGGTCCTTCTAAGAGAGGGTAAAAAAGACTTGTGGAAACGGAGCTTTTGAGCACCTGTGGATTTCAACTTGGTGGCGGACACCCAAAAAGCGTTTGGTGCTGCCTTTGTCGGTGCAGCATGGAAGCAAAATGTCCGTTGGCGCGTAAATTATCGCGACCAACGTGTGTCATCCTGTTAAGCATAGTTGTGTTTACAAACGGGACAGGTAAGAGAAGCCCCTCGTTCAATCCACATTCCACAGTAGCAGGTTTGATGCTATCAATAGACACCGTGTCGCGTCGGCCGGCAACGTCCAAAACGAACGTTTTAGGACCGTATTTTATCACGCAAAACGGACCGGCATAAGCTGGTTGCAGTGGTGGTCGAACATCGTCATCGCGGACGAAAACGTAGGTTGAAGTGTCGAATGCGGCTGGAATGTACCCCTAAGATCGTTGACTTCGTGGTGGACTGGCATAAAGCGTTCGCATGTGCTGTGAGAGACATTTTGCGTGGTCACCATAGATGAAGAGCGTGGGCCTCGACAGAGCCACCAGCTTCCCGGGGAGGCGAAGCCTACAAGCAAACATAAGCTCGCTTGGTGTGGTGCACAATTCTTCTTTGAAAAAGCTCCGAAAGTTTGAAAGAGCTCCGAAAGTTTGAAAGAGCTAACGGTAACATTTTTCTCCAGAGCGGGTTGGCCCCGGCTCGCAGAGCGGCTTTTATTTGCCACTGAAGTGTTTCCAGCAGACTGTTAGCTTGCGGGTGGTAGGCAGTTGTCCTAATGTTTACAGTCCAGTGTTTGTATCGAAAAATTGGACGGAGAGAGAAAACAGTCCTGGGTATGGTTGGGGAACAACGCAGGCTATTCCTTCTACAAATAGGCCTTAAGTTGTGCAACAACGAGGACAAATACAATCTCTTTCGGCAGTTTGTTCCATACGTTAACTCTTCTGTGTGAGAAGAACTGCGACCTGTTGTTTTCCAGGAGTCTGGGACTTTCTAACATCACGCTACGCCCTCGCATACACGGGCTCTTACCAGAGACGAACAGCGAAATGGCCGCAGTTGCTTCAAGGTCACGACGAGGTCGCTTCTGGGCTAACTGCGGTATACTGAACGCAATTTCGAGGATGGCAAACTCTACTGGTAATTTCCAGAAGTTAGTTATCCATCGTAGTCCGGGTACCATACTTGACCTAAGTGGCAGAGTGCCCCTGCTTTCTGTCCGGTGGGAATCCGGAAACAGCTGGGCACAAAAAGGTGAGCAAAAAATTAGTCTACTTGGAACTGGACGATGAGTAAACTAATGGTCAATTTTGTGGATTGACTCTAATGGATGTGCCACAAAACAATGCCTCTTTGTTTTACTGAGGTCAGATTTTCCAGGGCGCATACCTCTCTGTTAGTTGTTCTTAATTGTTAGACGTTGAGCAGTGTTCGCTGCGCTGCCTAACTTTCCAAAAGACGTTCATCACCGGGGTGACTGATGAATATTTTGTTCTTTTGTTATATTTCTGCAATAGGCGTGCATTTTGACATCACGCATTGCTCTCGTAAATATGTCGGTAAAAAATTATATAAATTATTATTGACTAGCTGTGCTCTAGCGGTTAAATCGTTACCGGTAGTCTGAATTCAAGGTCTCTCATCGGGAAGTTTTAGAAATAAATAGTGGCAAAAGCCTTTTGTGGAATGCAGCGAGCACGTTGCTCATTGTTGGTATCCTGGTTCGTACTTTAAAAGCAGCACATTCCCTACTACAGACCACCTTTGCAATTTAGTACAGAATGTTTAATATGGAAAAGCGGAAGCGATATCGCATAATGAACAAGCTTTTGAGCGCTATGCAGTATGCTGTGTGTAAAACGGGATTCAGAAAACACAAACTCATTTTTGGTGATTCGTACTCATGCCACTACATCTCTATACATTTGGAAAAATTTACCTTAAGAAGGATTAAATTAGTCAGACAAAAATGTGGGTGGGGGAGGGATTTGTCGTGTTACATGCAAAGCCTAAATACACGAAAGCGTGTTGTGTTAATTGTTTTGTTGTCTATGGTTTGCATTGGGACGGAGGGTGGGCCAGGGGATTTGAGGCTCAACCAAAAATTGTTTTTGAGGGTACAGTGGAGGATTGTGTTGACGGATTGGAACAGCTTCCGCAGTGCTCAAAAGGCCACAATTTGCCAACCTAGATTGCTGACTTCTGATTCTGGACAACGTCCGGAAAACTTGATTCACATTCACGGTGTGTTTAGCGTTTGCTGGATGTGAAACGACTGCGACGTCAAGTGACTTGATAATTCCAGTGCCCAACCTAGCAGGGTGGTGTTCACGGATGCGTTCTGACGATTGCCTGGCCGTGCGGACAATGTACATTTTCACACAGTAACGTGTTGATGAGTAGATACAAAACAAAGCTGCACAATCAGGAACTTTGTTTTTTAATCGTGATGACACTAGGGGGCGGAATTTGAACAAGATTCGAAGCCTAGCTGCCATAACGCGGATCCCGTGTTCCTTCTGCTTGCCCTTAGCCGTCGTGACATCTGTACGTTACTGTTACTCAGATCCGTATGATTGCAATACTGGCAACCCTGTCACTTTACCGGAAAAAGGAAAAGGCAGTCGAAAGCAGCAGCAGGTTGGGTATATTTTGACAGGAGCGTGCGTGAGCACCTCACAAATGGCGACCGCGCTGGGCGGTCAACGTTCGAAGAAACAAGCGACTCGGAGGAACATATCTATGTTTCGTTACATGTGCGTTGATAGGCAACACTGTGAAATCACGGGATTCTCTTCCTTCAGTTGGATAGTCGGAGTAAAGGAACTGCGGCTTACATTGCGCCCCTAGGAAGCTCGAGTTTTATTTCTCCTTGAGGTTGTCAGGCAAAGCCACAGGCAATTGAATCACGTACCGGAGCCGAACCTGAGCCAGTGTTGGTCCTTTAAATGCACGGCGAAATCCGGCCACTTCGGCTATTGCATACGGCGAAAGTCCGGTATATATGGGCAACAGAATTGCGGCACGCTTTTCGTTACCTTTTCTGTCACCCAATATATGGTCGTGACCAGCTCGGATCACAAATCCATTTTGAGGTTCCGGAGACTGTAGTGACCCTATGTAGACAAGCTCCAAATAGAGAATATTCATCATGTACGCGGCTGCCATCTAGTTTGGCGGAGAGCACCCTTCTACAACTTGATGCAAACATGTGGAGATTCGAGTTTTGTTTAATAATTTTTTATAAGTGAAACAATTCGAACATATGCCGTCCGCTATGAACGATGCCCGGGTTACTGTTGGGTCTACAAGCAGAAGACTCGACGAGTACCATCTTTCTGGTAGCCGGACAGCACAATATCAACCTACGCGTAAACGCTGATCGAGAGTTGATGTGCCTAAAAACACAACTCACTAATGTGAACAACTGCTAAGCGTCGATAATTTTCAACATTTTTATGCATATAGGCTAATGATCTGACGCCCTGCGTCTGCAGTCACGTGGACACCACTGTCTGACGGATACTGTCACCTCTGGCCGGGTAGGACTTTGGGCGGAAATCTAACTGAATGGGCTCACTTGGAAAACACCCATCGCAAACCACGGATTTACATCAGCGGAAATAGGTAAGGCTAAATCATATCCTATGTTATGCACCACAAAGAACCTATCGGGTGCATAAATTCTTTTCAAGATTAATCGATGCCAGATATCGAGCGATCTATTAGGCATTGGCTCACGGACGCTCGCAGGATAACAGGGTAACCGTCAAAACACCCGCAGGGTGTGCTGACTTTAATGGCTTTATTATCATATTAGTAGTAATTGATATCACTTTAAATACCACCGAACCCCCGAAAACGCATGTCCTTTTACTTCCTCTTCAATGCAGAAGGCGCCGCCAATCCGGCTGAATGGCCCATATAAAGAGCTGAATGTGAAATACATTTCGTTTTGCAAATATAACTCATTTCATAACCTCTTAAATTTTTCAGTTTCGTTCTGTTATGCGGGTACAATTTCAGACCATTGGTTCGTAGAATGGTGACCGTTTGTGAGTCGCTTGTTAATGTCTTTCATCCGTAGTTAGTACTTGCTGAATAGTTCGCTAAAGTGAGAAACTGTCACTAAATTATCACGGGCCTCGACGATAAGCATAAGTTAGAAAAACAGTGCAGAGTAGGCGAATTGGTAGTTTAGGCGTCTGTATCGAGGGATAGGGCCAAAAAAGAATAAGCGACATTGACGAGCGTGAAGATTTTAAGTTGCCCATCTGTTGCCCTTCCGGTGCGGGTTGTATTTCAGGAAGTTTTAGGTATGCGGTGTCCGAATTCGCCGGGATTCACCGGATTTTCACGGGTCTTTTTCCAGACTGACACCAGATGCAGTGTGCTACCTGGGGAGGAGTGCTGATGGATGCTGTCTAAGATTAGCTTATTCCTCGCCCATTTGAGCGCCTAGTCATGTACCGTGGGGATGTTGCGAGAGCTTACGAGATTTCCGCCCTTGAACACGGTAAAAGAGGCCACTGTGGGACAAGCAGTAAACTATTGCACGAGCTTTTGGAACACTTGTAAAGACCTGGTGCGACACGAACCGCTTTGCGCCTCAGTTTCATTTCAGTCCGGTTCAGATTTCACAGAACGAGTTTTGGTCCGCCCCATCCGAGTGTCCAAAATTCTTTTCTGTGGTGTTCACTACGGCTAGGTATTCACTTATTCCGAGTCCATTTGGGTGGATCTCACTAGAAGAAACAAAAAACAAAGAACTTCATCTCACATTGACGGTGGGAGGTGTCTTGATTTGTAGCTCGGGCCAAAGGCTGGGCTTATTATACATCGCCTCCTGTGTGGACTTTTGTTTCCAGATCTCCTATACATTCAGCCCCAGCGATCTGGTTTCTGCATCGAAGAACATATAGAATACCAATCTCATCCTTATGGCAAGAGTACGTTGGTAAATGAGATTTCCGTTATACACAGAGCAGCACCGTGGTGCCGAATAAATAAACAGGTACAAAGGGGGAATAGGAAAAATCATTACATTTATGAAAACACAACCGCATTTTATGTTGTTTTTTATTTTACTCCTTTCTTGACTTTCCATTTTTTATTCCTCGAAGGACGTCAGTGGTCGTCTGAGATGAAAAGGATCCAAAAACAAATTTAGTCTTAATTTGAAGGCTTTATTATTTTATGCCCCGATATCTTCTTGGAGCAAACTGTTCCAAAGAGGTACTTCTTAGTACCCGGAAAGGATTTTGCATGTACTTTCTAGGACGGTCGATGGAAATATTTTGAGTGCCCCTATAGGAATTCCAGACTAGAACGCTTAAAAAATATTACTCCGGCTTGTGGAAAACAGACCGAACACCAGACATATTTCAAAACGTATTCTGTGAAGAACCACGCGGTGCATACCAAACTCGGTCAGACACTGAAGGTACGGGGAATCGGAAAGGCTGCGAACTTCCTTCTGCACAATGTCAATTGTGTCGCGATCTCCGGCCAAACAAGCCTGTCGCCCTTAGCTACAAGGCGAATATGGGTGCCATACAGAACCTGAAAATCTACTACAGGGGTGGATGAAGGACATAGTCTTGTCAGATCAAGGGGACAAGAAGGTCGTTTGCGGGATAGCTGTTGGTGCCAGGAGAATGATGACCTCTTAGTGACCCGGAAATCTAAGATCTGCTGCTTAAAACATGGATCTGAATTTTCCCAGTCTAAAACTATTGAGCCGGAGCATTGCCAAATGACAAACTTGCACGTTTGTCGTCGTTAATAGATAGGTTCCAGCCGGTGGAATAGAGGTTCAAGTGACCTGTTGCCGACTTCATTACTAAGGATCGGTATACCACATGGCGAAATCATCGACGTTCCCTGTACTGCTGCAAATAAATTCAGTTTAATAATAATAATAATAAAACATTTCCCGATTTGCGAGAAGCAAGCGCAAGACAAGATCAAATTTTTACGAGAATGATGCATAGGAAGCGCGAGTAATAGAAATCAAAATAGATAAGGGGTTGGGAGAAAATTTGAGTTATTGTTGAGGCTCGCTGAAAAATGAAATGATTTGCTGCAAAGCAATGGGGAACGTACAAGTATACCGATCAAAGCAAAAATAGAAAACTAATCTTTCAAGACCAAGAAGAGTTTCATGGGACTGTTTGCGAGCGGCGGACTGCGAGTCATTCTGTGTTTAAGTGAACTAATTATACTCATTCCTGGCGCAAAACACGGACGGAGCTCAGCATCGTATGTCGAGATGTGGCCCGGGGAGTTAAACGTCAAACGCGTTCCGTGATGGGCGGAAACGATGAGCTGAGCAGTGGCAAAAAGGTAATCGGACGGAAGTGATGAAAAACAGGCGTCACGTTAGCCAAAGTGAATGAGACACGCACTTGACAACAACAGACGGCCGGAAAAATGCTGAAGGCGGAGGTAGACTGTCAAGATACTCTCAAACCGACTGGAGGAACTTTATGAAGATTTGGATATGGAACTTCTAAGAATATTAATTGTGTTTACATGTGGATGGCCGTAAGCTGTACTGGGAGGTGCAAGAACATTCCCTAAATACACTGGCTAAGAATGTCCTCTTTGCTGTCATTTCCATTGCCGCATTTCGTGATCTTAGCCAGCAGTACGGTTGGGAAATATGAGGTGCGCAAGCCGTTCCGGAGACAGTAGCAATCGCGGTTTTGCCCAATCGCAAAGATGCGAGTTGAGATATCCAGTGCGATGATCGGCGTAGTTTCGGTTGAACGGTCCAGAACTCGAGCGCCAGTTCTAGTTAGCAGGTTCCTGGCAGAAATGATATGATAGCAAATTTGAAATTGGCAATAAAGGACGGAACCGGCAACAGCGCGTCCACTGCGGGAGCGAGAACTGAAACGCAAAAGGGGGAGGCAGTCTGGCTTGGGTGTCAGCTTGGGATTATGGTGATCATTAGATAGCAACAACGTACCTGCAACATAGTGCATTTATTCCGTAAAATGTGGTAACTAGAATTGAGCTACGGTATTGGTTTTAGGGGTAGTCGAAGGTACAGCCCTGCCAAGTAAGTAAAGCGGATATGATGACATGTGAAGCAGAGAATACACAGGCTGAAGGTGTTTAAAATCACGGAATGCGATGAAAGCATGGGTCCGACAAGAAGTATGTTGACATTTTCGTCAGCCTACATAAGGAGAAGCTCAAAGGTTACTTACCCAAGCCACTGCTGATGAGGTTCCATCACTCCAGTTCTGGCCCGTTCAACCGAAACTACGCCGATCATCGCACTGGATATCTCAACTCGCAT
>LUCM01011360.1:47527-65582 GCA_008360955.1 Fasciolopsis buskii
TTTATGTTATTAGAGAGCTTTTGTCAACAAAGAACTTCATAAGCCACTTGGAACACCAGTTATCAAGAGACTCTAGGCCTTCATTGATAAATGCATGAGCGGAGCTAAATGAAGCAGCCTAAAGGGAGTAGACTATTTTAATTTCATCGGCAAACAGGAATTATATGCCGTGACGACTAACTTTAAAGATATCATTAATGTATAGCAGGAAGATGAGAGGACCCTGGACGCTCCCAAGAATGGCCCCACGAGTGACAGCAGAGGGCTGGGAAAAACAGCCGTTATTATTGAATGCCTGACAGCGATCGAAAACGTAGAATGATAACCAAGATAAAACGGGATTTATTATTCCATAAGTCCTAATTTTCGCTAGTATTCGGGAGTGGGATACGCGGTCAAACGCTTTTGACATGTCTACAAAGATGATGATCACCGACCGGTGTGAATCATCACTTTGGGTAACAAAGTTTAAGAAGTCAAACTGACAGGTAAGTCAAGATCTGCCCATTAGGAAGCCGTGCTTGGAAGGGGTGATAAGGTTGTGAGTAGTAAAGAAATTAACCAATTGTTCTTTAACAACCTTTTCCATAAGCCTGCATAGAATTAGGGTGTGGTTAATGGGGCGAAAGATTTCAGGTTCATGCACAGAACCCTTTTTATGGTGTGGAACAATATTGGAGGTTTTTCGTTGCGGCGGAAAAGTAGCGTTGAACATGGAGAGCGAGAGCAGATTTAGAAAGAGCAGTGAAAGACCTGGACCAGCGATGCGAAATATGACTGGTGGGATGCCATCATGGCCGGGCCTGTGGGATGGCCTGACATATTTCATCACACTGATGATGCCCGCCACGTCGAATGAGGTGGAGGATAATATAGCCGAATTTAACATGGGGTGAATTTCAGAGTGTGTCCGATTGTCAATAATGAGAGTAGAGGAGAAATATGTATTGAATGCTTCTGCGATGTCTGTATTGGACTCGATGCGTAAGCTATTAATTTTGATAAAGTTCGGAATAGTCCGGGATTTGGGCTGCGAGCGAGCCTTGAGAATGAGGGAAGTTTTCCGAACTGGGTTGGTCGACCCAAGAGCTAGCATTTTCTACCTTTTAACCCTAGTTCGGACTCCATAAGAAATTCTCATTGCGAGCGGTTGACTTGCTTTAAGAGCGGGAAGTCTCCCGCTCTGTTAAGGAATTTTTTGAGCCTTTGAACGTGTTGTCTGGATCCGACAAACCCTGCTAGGCTTGTTGGGTTTATGTTGGGTGGTCGGAGTGGACAGACGATTGATAGTGAAAAGAAGTTTTGCGTAAATATCGTCTGCAGCACTCTGCGGGTCAGGCGATAAAAAGAAGTTGGACCAATCAAGGCTTCGCAGGGCGTGGGGATCTCGTACCAACGATTCGACATATAGGAAGGGACAGTATGGTGGGAGGTTTGTTACAGAAGGGGAAGCTACACGCGACTATCTTGTGGTCACTCCAAGGGTAGGGTCTTAACACTGAAACCTAAACATTGGGAGTGCTATGCATTAAAACTAGGTCTCAGATATTATGGGGCCTTGTGGGCGTGGTCACATGCTGAGCCCATCCTTCAGCTTGCTTTTCAGAAACAAAGTTGAGTAGGTGGAGCGGAAAAAGAGGACCAACAAATTTTAGAGACAATGAAGTCACTTGCGGTTATCTTGAGGCTAGAAGGGAGACCAGAAAGGTAAAAGAAGGCTGGGGGGAGACGAGGAATATCTGAAACATTCGGGTTTGGTGGTCGGTATACACATCTTATGTGGATTGGCAGCTCAGGTCGCTGTATCAGAAGCCAAATGGTGTTAGGTATAGAATTAGGAAGTGGGTGATGCAGCACGGAAGCTTTGTGTGGCTGGTTCACATTGGCTAGGCAATCTCCTCCTCTACCATTTGATCTATTGGTTTGGTAGGGCGTATAACCCGCCAACGAAAAGCAAGGAGTTGAGCTGTGGTCTGTTAGCTAAGTCTCTGTTATCAAGATAATACCGCAAGAGTTCTTAACTGCCAACAGTCTTATCTTAATTACTTTATGAGTCAGTGAGCGGGAGTTCATGAGGAGTAGGGAAAATTCCCTGGAACACTTAAATTCACGTGCTATCCCACAGATGGGTTCGGTGGCGGTCAAATAATCATGAGATATATTAATTGTTCGAATAGCGCATAACCGTTACAGGGGATTGAATTCAGTAGAGTTATATTTACTGGCCGGCCAGGGACTGTCTTTTTCAGGGATTCGTGGGCTGAAGACCGAGGTGACAGAAGAAACTTGGGAGTTGATGAGCCGGTTGTTAGAGGATGCCAGTGTAGGGGATGAGTTTTCAGTGAGGGTGGGACTGTGTTAGGCGGCCAAATTATGACCCTGTCACGTCGGGCATGGCAACCTAAGGGGTGAGTGTGGAGGGGCTTTGGAAAATGCCGGAGAAAAAGCCGATTAGTAAGCATGCACATAAAGTTTTGGGGTTAGGCGTTACTTTTGGAATTCGCGGGAGTCAGGAGAGCAGTGCTTTCTAGCTGAAGCAACTGGGGTAAGCGCCGGACAAGAGTGGGTTGCTGAAGGGGTCTCATGATAGGTTGTGGCTCAACGGGCAAAATACAGTTATCAAAAGTTTGCCTGTTAGCCTGGGAGGATCCAGGGGTAAATCGTGCAAAATTATGAGGATAATGGTAGTTGGGGTGAGGATCTGGGTGTGCAGTAGTAGGAAAGGGGCACTGGAGTGGCGGAAATGCATCTAAATAGGGTCGACTGGCAAGTGGATGGAAGTCGGGAGGATAAGCGGCAGACCCTAAATATGGAGGGGCATCAGCATCATACAGCAATGTGGAAACTATTACCGAAGGAGGGTGGAAGCATGAGTACAGTGGGCCAATCAACTCGTCATTGTAGGCGGCGGTTAGTTGGCCATCTTGAGTTTGTGGACCTTTCGATTTGGCAGAGATCATACCGGGATGGCTCACTCGAATTGAGTGCACCGAGTGCGTCAGTCAGTGGAGGTGTGCAGACAGGCTGACCCACTGGATTAGCAGGATAGCTATTGATGAACGGGGTTGTGTGATCAACTGAATAGGTGACTGGTAAGTGCTTCTTGTGGGATTCAACTGATTTAGGCTGGTTGCCATGCTGTTATTTAACATAAGGACCAGGAAGTGCTTGAGGGCGTATCTGGGATGAGGGTACATGCCAAGTGGCTGGTATTGGTCTGAAAAGCCACTGATGCGACGAAAATCATCTGCGTGGTTATGCCGCTGGCGATCCTCGCTTGGGGTACAATAGTTGGTAGATTTAGGTGAACGCGTCTCCGGGCTGGTTGGGGGGGCAAAGGGGATTGAGTTTCGTTTAGATCTACCGGTACTGGTTGTGGCCAAAGGATATGATGTCCAGGTATTATCACTTTCGCAGCAGGTATACGCGTAGGTGAGGTGCCACTGACAGCAGTATATTTATTCTCAAAGAGATTAGTGACAGATTTGTAGGGTAAAGAGCTTGGACAGGAAACTGACCGGCGCAAGTACGGAAGAGGCCGGCTGTGCATTTTGCTTGAAGGTGTAGTTTTTAAGGGGTTTTGAGTAATCGCAGTGTGTATATCGGTCCCGGTAGTGGTCACCGGGCACGAGATAGTCGGAGATGTGGAGCGATGGAGTCTGTCACAGGGAGTAGGTAGGTCAAGTGAAACCACGGCAGTAGGCTCAGGATTTTGCCCATCAGGAGGAACCTGTGCTGGCAGCGTACTGGTCAGAGGGGGAGCGCCAGATATAAACGAGGTCCTGCCAACTTGAGAAGCTGCGGTAAACTTCTGTGACCGCAATATAACTCTCTGGAAGAGAGTTTTAGTCGTTAGGATCTTTACACTTTTATAAGGCGCATAATTGGCACTGTTTGTCTTGTTTGCTATAAACTCCTTTGCAGAAAGTTCATCACGAAACTGAAATAAAATGGGACAGTTATTCTAGGGGAATTTGTCCTGAGCCTGGAGCACAGATAGGAGTGGTGGGTCATACTGCAATCATTGAGAATGGTAGATTGGACCAGTGGCAGTGGAAGGCGGTCGGGTACATTAAAGGCAACGGCATTCTTCGAATTCGCAATATGGTTGAGAGGTTCTTTAGTTACGGAATCAAAAAACGCCCTGTGGCAGCGAGATTGCTGAAAATGGTGTCACTGGAAGGGTATATTAGGCTGGCTAGGTCCCTTAGTCTTTTTGAGACATCCAGAGCTTTGGGACCAAAATAACTATGTATTAATAAGCGGGACTGAGCACATTTTAGTGGGAATCAGGGGTTTTGAGGATTTTCTTAGTACTACGATTCGGCGCCGACGTCGCTTTGCTTTGGCTGTTGAAAGCATCGTGGGGGTTTTAGAATTTCAAGGACGTCTGAAATGGCTATGAGATGCTGTAACCGTTTGGCAACAGGCAACAAGATGGTTTCAAAAGTAAAGCAGCGTGCATGTAAAATAATAGACGAGCTAATTGGCAAATTCGCTTCTAAAATTAAATCGATAGACGGGTAGAATATGTGGTTAGCAGCAAGAAGACGTTTAAAATAGATCCAGGCTAGAGCTGAAAGTGTGACGGTCCAGGCTTGAAATAAATATTGACAGAAAGATCAGCGAGGGATGAGGTCAGACGGTAATGGGCAAAATAATTTAGAGAATGTTTCTGACTAGGTAAAAGGTTCTTCTTATACCAAAAACGCTACACTAACACCCTTTATTGCGAAAAATACAACTGCAAGAACTACTCACAGCGAGGAGCGGTGTACCACAGTCCTGTGCGCTTTATTTCAATAAAATGTAGAAGGGGTCAAACAATAATCCTTGCAGCGCTCCGTTCATAACTGTGGAGGGGTCGGAGAGTGAGCCACCTGCTTTGACAGTGAAGGAGCGATCCATAGGAAAAGTACGGTTAAGGGCTAACAAATGAACACAAATACCATAACTCGCCGGGCAATAGTCCGTTTCTGGGCGGCGAAAGTAGACCGTTGTCCCGTAGACGTAACACGATGGCAGGCTTCAAATAACATTCAGGAAACCTGCTGGGGGTATTGTTCGGTCTAGTTGCTAGGAGGATGGTGTATACCCCCTTTTTTACAAATTAGGCAAGCGACTGCTTCCTTCTTGGACGAGAAAAAAATGCTCGACTCTAAGCAGTTCTGAAAGAAAAAAGTTTAAGTTCGTAAATAATAAGACCGAATGAAGCGAGAATTGCGTCGACAAACAGACGCACCGTATATTGTTTTTTATTTCGAATGATATAATGTTAATAACACAACATTGTTGTTAGGTGAAATACACCAACTTTTTGACTATCGTGGGTAGTCTTTTCCAAGGTAAATTCAAAATTCAGATAATCCAGTGAATGGACACATGTCAACGGATGTTCCGTTGTCAGTGCGTGTGGAGGTGTGTACTTTGAACTGTGGGTCGAGTGGGGAGATGGTTATCCTTCACGTCATGCATCGCCTTGGTGGTGGGGTCAACCAACGTGGTGACCTTTGGAATGTTGGTTTCTCAAAGATGTTAGAGCTGCCCGCATCCCTGAAAGCTCTGCTCATCCTTTCCGATTGTTGCTTGTGAGGTGGGTGCTTATCGGCGGAGCCTCGGCAAATTTACGTTCATTGCAGGTTCCGAATCCAAGTTGGAGTACTTTCGTGCTTTTATAATCTATTATGTGTCCCTCTGCTGTGGTATGCAAAGCGATGGCTGAATCGCGCTCATATTTCGATAAGGCCGAAGGGCCGCACTTTTCTTTTCTTCTGTGTTCTGTCATCCGTGTCGTTACTTGTCTACTGGTTTGTCCAATGTATTCTGCTGGTCATTCCTTGCAAGTGGTTTTTTGTAGATGCAGTTATCTTCATCTTGCACACCCATTTGTTCATTAGCCTTTGGTAAGTGGGGTTTTAAAGTATAATACATCCGAAAGAAAGTGTGAATGTCGGAAACACCGAGGATCTTTCTTATTGACTCCCAATTACCCGACGAGTACGAATTCCGACGGTGGCCGCTTTCTTCTTTTCTTTCTTCAGTTGTTTTCTTTTGAGCCGTGGCGGATAGTGACTGCTTGCACGATTTCGTTTTATATATTATCTCTTATATATATCAGCATATTTCTTCAATAAATCGAGAGAAATGCGTGGCACTGCAAGTTGAATGCAAAAATTAAGCACATAAATGAGAACAAAGTGAGAAGGAAAAACAAAAATAGCGTTCTACGACGAACGAGATGTTTCTACGCACCAATGGCGCGTTGCATAAGCATAATGTTCATTTAAAGGATGGTAACGGGTGTCAAGATGCGCCTGCAGTAATCGGATTTAACTAGGTTATAAAATGGACATAAAGGGAATACTGCGATGAAAAAAGCTAACAGGGACCGTGAGTACAGGCTAAAGGATTGTCATAACGGAGAGTACTTACAGCCGACCGATGCCAAGTGTCAAAATAGAGATGAACAAGAGAGTCTGCCATTTTACTGCGGACCCTAAAACCAAGAAATAGTTAAAAGCTTTTTAAAAATGCGGACAGACGAAAAACAACGATCAAGGATTGTGGCAAACATTTGTTTGAAATCCTGAATAGGGGAACCATATTCAACAGTGAGAAGTGGAATGAAGATTATTGTGGCATATGTTGAGTACTATATCCGAGGCCGGTAAGCAAATTTGAAGTAAAAACGAGTCTCTGCTAACTCTGTTTGCTTCCAGCGCCTTGCGGATGAAAGTTACTGGTGTACGAATGACCACGTGTGTGGAGAGGAAAACTGAGGATGATGTTCTCGATAGACGAAGGTGGTGGCGTCTGACACAGGAATCTATGCATGCGTGCATTGATGGCGATTGTTTTTCAATGTGTTGGGAATGCCAGCCACGAATGGGCAGTTCCAGCAGTAAAGCTGTGCAGTTGGTAGAACTTGTCCGCCTAAAGGACCTTAAGCTTTGGGGATCAGATTATGTGGTCCCGATTTTTAAGGAGACTTGCAACAGGGTCATGCGGGTTAGTAGAAATATTTGCTTCATCGCGGCCGGTGGGACAAATCGCATTTGTCGGTCCTAGAATAGCTTATCTGATCCTCGGGTCTGGCTGATTTCACGGTGTGTTGGAACGTGCGAGGATGGAGCCAGAAGCTAGAAAGTGAATTCCCGGTGAGATACTGGTGTAAACGTGCCCATCTGTAACACAAAAAGTAAGATTGATGGCTATCTGGAGTCAATTCAGATGAGGGTTGTGGTTCTAGCAACAGTGAGAACGAGTAGTGACAAATTCGATGTAGAAGGAGGCATTAAATGATGTTAACTTTTGCAGTTTGAATGAGCTAGATGTCATGTGCATCCAGAAGAAGGGTTTGGTTGAGGATATGTTAGTTTGGGAGTAAGTAGGAAAAAGATATGGATGCCTACGTCTGTTTATGTAACTTATCACATACAAATCAAATGAACTCGAATGTCATGCAAAACATCGTATTGGTATTGTGTCGTTGATGGAGTTTCTCTGCCTATGCCTACAAGGATATGTACTTGTAGAGACTATCAAGAATTAAAATTGTTACACCTTCTTCATTGAGTTGAAGTAAGACCATTAGCGTTATATTCAGTCAATAACCTAGGCCCGACTCATAGACTCTTTCCATAGAAGTGTGACGACTGTGCAAGTTTAGCAAATTTTGTACGACAACTGTCTTCCAAATTTCAATTTTAAGCGCAGTGGAGGCAGGAGAAATCATCCTTCTATGTTGAGGTAGTTTCCTCCATAGGGAGGAAAATTTGTTGATGAATAATTTTATCCTAAATGCTCTCCTGGGCTTGGGAACCAAAACCAAGAACTCAGTGCATCTGAAGACGTAGGAGAAGTTATGCCCTACTTGGAATGCGGAGACGCACGCATGTTTGCCACTAATTTTGTGAAAAATGGGTAGGTTAATTTGAACTGGATGCGGCAATAAAGGCAAGAGGAGTAGTTTTGTGCAACTTCCCATGTAGTTTAACAGTGAAGAGTAGCACGGAAGTCGTTTTATAAACGTTTGTTGAACATTTTCAATATCGAGTCCGTTACTCTTTCGCATGCTGGAACACAAGATGGCACAGTAGTCCAGGACAGGTCTTAAGAGTGTTAACAACTTACTTTCCGGGGTCCTAGAAGCGTTGTGTATCAAACCAATTAGTCCCTCAATTTTCAAAACTATGCTTTCGGTATCATCACTGCACAGCTTCTAACTCTTGGATAAATAAGAAATAAGTGTCAGTTTCGCGCATTTTGGATGAGCCCAAATTAGATCCAAATGCTTGCCCCAATGCGTGGATTTCCCGTGAATTCCGATATTGAGTTTTTGGTAATCATTGACTTTCGGCCGACAATCTAGGAAGTTGATGACTTCTTTAGTGTCTTTGATTGCACTGTGGACATAACTGAGGTATATTGCTTATTGAGAGCTTGAGGAAGTTTATCCTTTTCTGCTGACATGATGCCTGTAAACACATCGTGGACACATTGCACATAGAAACATGTGGATGGATGAAATTCGCCAAAGATTTTGATTAAAATGAGTGTAGAAAGAGACTTGCTGTAGTGAAGGATATGGGTGATCCCTTGGCCATACAGTCCGTTTGTTTGTGCAAATTATATATATGTGAAATAATTCGCCATGTGATAACATCGCTCAACTCACCATAAAGAAACCATAAGAGCACTGTACAGCTGTTTCATCCTTGTTAGGAATCAGCAGCAGCGCATATCCACCGCGCCCGAAATGGGACACGATACCGGGACGAAGGATTCTGAGTCGAAAGCCTTAGCCATTACGCTACCGGGCAGGCTCTGAATGGTTTTTTGATGATTCCTAACAAGGATGAAACAGCTGTACAGTGCTTCCATGGTTTCTTTATCGTGAGCTGAGCGATGATATCACATGACGAATTATTTCATGTAAACATTCAATCTCCTACTACTAAAATGTATCAAGTAATCAAGCTCTGTACGTCATATCCAAAGCCTTCGTTGTACTTAGGCTACCTGCACAGAAGTCATCTATCAGTAGGGGGCGATCGCTCTGAGCTAACGGACAGTAACCGTGCAAATCAGTGACCGATAGGTGCAACATCATGTGTTGAAGTTCAACAAACCGTTCAGAGCCTGCCCGGTAGCGTAATGGCTAAGGCGTTCGACTCAGAATCCTTCGTCCTTGTTCGGGCTCGCGTCCCAGTTCGGGCGCGGTGGATANGAATTATTTCATGTAAACATTCAATCTCCTACTACGAAAATGTATCAAGTAATCAAGCTCTGTACGTCATATCCAAAGCCTTCGTTGTACTTAGGCTACCTGCACAGAAGTCATCTATCAGTGAGGGGTCTATCGCTGTGCGCTAACTGACAGTAACCGTGCAAATCAGTGACCGATAGGTGCAACATCATGCGTTGAAGTTCAACAAACCGTTCAGAGCCTGCCCGGTAGCGTAATGGCCAAGGCGTTCGACTCAGAATCCTTCGTCCCGGGCTCGCGTCCCAGTTCGGGCGCGGTGGATACGCACTGCTGATGATTCCTAACAAGGATGAAACAGCTGTACAGTGCTCTTATGGTTTCTTTATGGTGAGTTGAGCGATGATATCACATGGTGAATTATTTCATGTAAAAATTCAATCTCCTACTACTACAATTATTAATACGTCGGTAAACTTCTCGAAGACTTCGAGAGGCATGCTTGGTTGCATGATCGAATGTTGCAGGGCGTTGCAAGTCCCATGGAACAAGCAAGTAAATATTTCGGTGCAAAATGAGGGGAAATAGCGAAATTGGCATACTAATAGAAACACGATGTTCATATACACCAATAACGTATATCGCAGACGCAGAGTTCACTTGTAAGATGGCGTCGGGTGTGGAGGTTTCTGCAGGATTCGGATTTAACGAGTCTATAAAATGGACATGAATGCAAAACTATCATGAAGAAAGTTCTCAAAGACCTTGAGTGAAAGATTAGAGCTTGTGAGAAACGGACCAAACAGCTGACGGGGGGAATATTGATGATTGATAGAAACCCTGCATTAAACGGATATGGAGAAGAACGTGGGTCATTTTACCATGGATCCTGGAGCCAAGAAAATAGCTAGAAGCCACTTGAAAATGCGAAGGGAGGAAGAACACTGATGATGAGTTTTGGCCGGCCGTTGTTTGAAGACATGATTGATGGAAACGCACTGAGGAAAGTGGGGATTGATATGACATGCATTGATTAATATAGCTGATGCTGGTAAGCCAGTATGAACTAAAATGGGACTCTTTGCTCTTTTGCTTGCGTTTGATAGCCGCGATTGCCGAGGCAAAAACGGGGTGACGTTCGCGATAAACGATGGTAGCGGCATCTGGAACAGGGATATAAGTGTGGGTGCCTCCGTGGCAGTTGGACGTCAACGAGGCGGGAATGTTAGACACAAGTGGGTAGCTCCAGCAGTAAATCTGTGCAATCGGGGGACTTGCCTGCTCAGAGAATCGCAAGCATTGTGGATCAAATTATATGGCCTCGATTTCTAGGCAAACGTACAACCGGGTCATCAGTTTGCAATGGTGAATCATGTGGATTTGAAGCAATGTCCACGTCATCGCAGCCGTGGAGCAGGTAGACTTTGTCCATCCAGGAATAGTTGATCTGAGGCCTTGGGCCAGCTTGCTTTCACGGTGTGCTGAGACGTGCGAGGATGGGGCCAGACACCGGATGGTAGAATCTTGGCGAGACACGAGTGCAAACGCAGACAACTGGAACGGAAAAAGGGAGAGATGGCCGTCTGGAGGTATTCTAGCTGAGGGTCATGGTGCGTGCAAATATAAGAAGGAGGAATGATGAATGTTATGTAGAAGGAGGCATTATTTGGTGCCGAACTTCACGCTTGGAGTGGTCTAATTGGTAAATGCATGCAGAACGTGAAGTATGTTGACCTGAGGCAAAGTTCTATAACTCTGATAATTTATGATGGAGCTTGTACGGTCTGTTCTTCTAAGGAAGCGTCCGACAATAACAGTGAATGTGAATAGTACACTATTTCTTTGACGGGTACATTCGAGTCTGAAGAGACCACATCAAAACCCACAGCAACCTCACCGTTTTTTTGTTCAAAATCTTTCAACCCATGGGAAAAGCCGATTTGTTTATTGGTATGACTTGTTACTATTTTGATAAGGTTTTTATAATCCACTGAAATATTTTGCGGGTGTATAAGTTTTACATGAAGTGCAGTCTAACACTGAACGAATGGCCATGTCGGATTTGCGAATCTTTGGTAGGCAGCAATATCTGGTGTTTTGGAGTTAAGGTGAAACCCAGAAATTTCCAGAATTTTTCTTCCAGCCAAATATTACTTTATGCGAGGGTCTTTGACCTGCTGAAAGAGGCATTTACTTCCTATTCTATATATTCATAGGATGCATCCGTTATGTGCTCGGCGGACTTGGGGTCGCAATCGAATCTGCTTAGAATAACTGTTACATTCTCACTGTCCACTTTTGTGATATGGATCGATGGGCGTTGTTTAAACAGCTTCAGTGACTTCCTTTCTTCCACTTCGACACTCTAAACAATTAGCTGTTGGTTATCAAGAACCTTACATATACTCAGTCTAACTTAGTCGGCGTTTTCCTCCGTAGGAATGGATAAAATTTGTTTCAGTGCTGGCAGATTTCTTCGACTATCAACATTTTTTTGAGGCAGATGTTCAGACCTGTTTGCAGTAATTGTAACTCTAGGAGCCAATCGGTGCTAATAATTATAAACTGCATACCGATCGGAGTATTCTGGGAAAGATGCTTGCCAACTGGACCAATCACAGTACATTCAACCAACGTTGTCTTCAGTATAACATTTTCCCAAAAACTCCCGCTGCAAGACTTCCGGATAATTCAATTCGATCTGGTTGCTTTGCGCGCGCTTCCGTGAAAATGTTTTCAAGAATGTGAGGTAAACCTATATTCAATGTGCCTCGGAATACTGAATATTAATGAATGTTTGAATCATTCTCTCCCAGCGGAAGTCCTGAAATAACCCCGAAATGTTGAAGAACAAAGATGACTACGTGTTTGAAACAAGCCGAACGCAAGAGAATTAAGTTTTCCAGATTACCTTTACAAACCGCCACCGAGAAACGAGCGGGATCAAAAGTAAGACAACCTACGGCAGTATACGCCAATAATAACTTTGTAAACATATCCAACGGACCGTCGATGCCAGGGAAAAATGTAACATAGTGGAACGGCGTGATTATTTTTACCGGAAGCGATTAGCACTTTGATCATAACCATCTGATCTTCATTTGAAGGCATTAAGTTAAGGACTGAAGGATCGCAACCAGCCAGATACCTGGTGGGTTCGCCAACATGCTGGGTCTGAGGCATGCCTGTACCTAATTGAACAAGGACCCGAACGAATAGATTTGTAGAGCTACCTCACGTCCACTCAACAAACAGAAAAGTGACAGCTGGCACGTATGCCCCATAGCTGCTTCACAACCACAAGGGAGTCGTCGAATTGTTGTTTTGGGAACCGATAGATAAAACACATCAGAATGAATTCCGAGAGGCAGTAATGTTGACCCATTGCGAGTCAGTAAGAGGGATTTCTCGCGAAGAAATGGTTATATATGACGAAAGATTGGTACTGATATATACCACTTTATTTGATTTTCTCGAAATAAATCCTTTCAGACGGCGGTGTAGGGGCTGGTAACTGACAAGTATGTCCGGAATGAGCCTCAGTGACGTCTATTAGACGTGGTATTTTGTTGTATGATAGCTATCTGCTTTATTGTATTTTATCTAGAAAACTCGGGCGGTTGTTGTAGATATAATAATAATGTATATTTCTCAATTTTCGAGGGACAAGCGCTGGAAAAGATCAAATATTTTCAAGGATGATGCACAGGAAATGCGAATAGTCGAAAGGGAGAAGAGGTGGAAGCAATCTTGAATTATTGGAAATGCAAACGGAAAGGTGAAATGAGATGCCGCAAAGCAATGGGGAACGTACAAGTATACCAGCGAAAAGCAAGAAATAGAAAACTAAATACAAGAAAAACCAGGCGTAACGTCAGCCAAAGTGAATGAGACACGCACTTGACAACAACAGACGGCCGGAAAAATGCTGAAGGCGGAGGTAGACTGTCAAGATACTCTCAAACCGACTGGAGGAACTTTATGAAGATTTGGATATGGAACTTCTAAGAATATTAATTGTGTTCACATGTGGATGGCCGTAAGCTGTACTGGGAGGTGCAAGAACATTCCCTAAATACACTGGCTAAGAATGTCCTCTTTGCTGTCATTTCCATTGCCGCATTTCGTGATCTTAGCCAGCAGTACGGTTGGGAAATATGAGGTGCGCAAGCCGTTCCGGAGACAGTAGCAATCGCGGTTTTGCCCAATCGCAAAGATGCGAGTTGAGATATCCAGTGCGATGATCGGCGTAGTTTCGGTTGAACGGTCCAGAACTCGAGCGCCAGTTCTAGTTAGCAGGTTCCTGGCAGAAATGATATGATAGCAAATTTGAAATTGGCAATAAAGGACGGAACCGGCAACAGCGCGTCCACTGCGGGAGCGAGAACTGAAACGCAAAAGGGGGAGGCAGTCTGGCTTGGGTGTCAGCTTGGGATTATGGTGATCATTAGATAGCAACAACGTACCTGCAACATAGTGCATTTATTCCGTAAAATGTGGTAACTAGAATTGAGCTACGGTATTGGTTTTAGGGGTAGTCGAAGGTACAGCCCTGCCAAGTAAGTAAAGCGGATATGATGACATGTGAAGCAGAGAATACACAGGCTGAAGGTGTTTAAAATCACGGAATGCGATGAAAGCATGGGTCCGACAAGAAGTATGTTGACATTTTCGTCAGCCTACATAAGGAGAAGCTCAAAGGTTACTTACCCAAGCCACTGCTGATGAGGTTCCATCACTCCAGTTCTGGCCCGTTCAACCGAAACTACGCCGATCATCGCACTGGATATCTCAACTCGCATCTTTGCGATTGGGCAAAACCGCGATTACTACTGTCTCCGGAACGGCTTGCGCACCTCATATTTCCCAACCGTACTGCTGGCTAAGATCACGAAATGCGGCAATGGAAATGACAGCAAAGAGGACATTCTTAGCCAGTGTATTTAGGGAATGTTCTTGCACCTCCCAGTACAGCTTACGGCCATCCACATGTGAACACAATTAATATTCTTAGAAGTTCCATATCCAAATCTTCATAAAGTTCCTCCAGTCGGTTTGAGAGTATCTTGACAGTCTACCTCCGCCTTCAGCATTTTTCCGGCCGTCTGTTGTTGTCAAGTGCGTGTCTCATTCACTTTGGCTNAGCCAAAGTGAATGAGACACGCACTTGACAACAACAGACGGCCGGAAAAATGCTGAAGGCGGAGGTAGACTGTCAAGATACTCTCAAACCGACTGGAGGAACTTTATGAAGATTTGGATATGGAACTTCTAAGAATATTAATTGTGTTCACATGTGGATGGCCGTAAGCTGTACTGGGAGGTGCAAGAACATTCCCTAAATACACTGGCTAAGAATGTCCTCTTTGCTGTCATTTCCATTGCCGCATTTCGTGATCTTAGCCAGCAGTACGGTTGGGAAATATGAGGTGCGCAAGCCGTTCCGGAGACAGTAGCAATCGCGGTTTTGCCCAATCGCAAAGATGCGAGTTGAGATATCCAGTGCGATGATCGGCGTAGTTTCGGTTGAACGGTCCAGAACTCGAGCGCCAGTTCTAGTTAGCAGGTTCCTGGCAGAAATGATATGATAGCAAATTTGAAATTGGCAATAAAGGACGGAACCGGCAACAGCGCGTCCACTGCGGGAGCGAGAACTGAAACGCAAAAGGGGGAGGCAGTCTGGCTTGGGTGTCAGCTTGGGATTATGGTGATCATTAGATAGCAACAACGTACCTGCAACATAGTGCATTTATTCCGTAAAATGTGGTAACTAGAATTGAGCTACGGTATTGGTTTTAGGGGTAGTCGAAGGTACAGCCCTGCCAAGTAAGTAAAGCGGATATGATGACATGTGAAGCAGAGAATACACAGGCTGAAGGTGTTTAAAATCACGGAATGCGATGAAAGCATGGGTCCGACAAGAAGTATGTTGACATTTTCGTCAGCCTACATAAGGAGAAGCTCAAAGGTTACTTACCCAAGCCACTGCTGATGAGGTTCCATCACTCCAGTTCTGGCCCGTTCAACCGAAACTACGCCGATCATCGCACTGGATATCTCAACTCGCATTTTTGCGATTGGGCAAAACTGCGATTCCTACTGTCTCCGGAACGGCTCACTAGCCTCATATTCCCCATTCGTACTACTGACTGAGATCAAAATCTGCAACAAAAAGGCGACAGCATAGAGAACGTTCTGGGCTAATGCATTTAGGAAATGTTCTTGCACAGAATTTCTCTTATCTGATGCGCCTGCCGGTACAGCTTACGGCCACTCGTATAAAAATACAATCACTATCCTTTGTAGTTCCATAGCAAATGCACCATGAAATATCTTCCAAATAGTTTGAGACAATCGTGGCGGTTTTCTCCACCTGTTTTAGCAGTTCATCGGCTCTTTATTGCTGTCAAATGCAACTATCTTTTTCACTTTGCATGGCGCTCTGCCTGGGTTTCACTGCTTCCATCCAACCATCGTATTCCCACTGCTTTTCATCTGTTTATCCCAACGTTTCCGTCCTTTGCGCAGGCCACCGGCGAAGAGGGTATAACACTGCAAGGGAGGTCAAAAAGTGCAGTAGCGTGGACGTGCGAAAAATTGAGGAAGTAAGAGTTGAAGCCGAATCCCGGATGATGATCTCAGCAAAGACTAGGTAATGAACTATAATTCCAACTCATGTTCGCAAGCCTCGTCTAGCCCAATGTTAGCTCACCTCAGGTCAATTAAGAGCGAGACATCCAGTAACCTTGCCAGCTGGGATTTGAACTGGGCTAAATTTGGGCACGATTTCAGGGAACTAGTGAGTTTGTTCCACCTTTTAGAGTAGGCAACCGTGGAGAATTTTGCCTTGATTGATAGTCGAGTTAAGAGAATTCCCAACGAGTAGTATCTGCTGCGAAGTGTATATAGGGGACTGACAGCGTCGCGTATGAGATTCGTAGTAGAGTGGATATTACTACGACAGAGATTAAAGAGAAATGCCAGGTTAAATTTGAATCGACGAAACCACAATGGTTCAAGTCAAAGCAGTTCGCATCTGGCCCTGTAGTTCAGGCTAGATGAAGGACCTAGGAGATTTTTAGTGAACGGCCGCTGCACATTCTTGATTGCAATTCGATTGACCTTACGCATATGCGTTAAGATAATCGGGCAGTTCTCGAGGTAGGGCCTAGCATGGGACGTGACGGTGATAATTCTGCAGTCTTGTATGTATGTAAAAAATGGGAAGCAACTGATGAAACATCAGTATCGATCTCCAAGGCCAATAGCGTTGTCTTCAAGAGTTGAATCCCTTCGGGAAAAGTAAGTGCCTTGCAAATGACTCTTTCCAAGTCAGACGGTCATCGGTAATCAAGCAAAATTGAACAAAGTATAACGTAACACACTTAAGAGCACTTGCGAAAATTCTTTTCTTTGCCTTTTGTCCTGTCGAGTTTCACTGACCAAAAGCATGAGGGATTACACTGCGCGTAAGGCAATTTACTACACCTGTGGTACTAGTTATCGCAAATGCTGGAATTCATTAACCGGTTGGCTCTGTGCTGGGTAAATGCACGTTCAGAAAGAAAACCCAGGAAATGGCAATTATGTGCAAAAGGATTGAAGGATGTAAATGTGGGTTTGCGCAAACAAAAGATGATGCTTAGGCGGGATGAGAGTTGGCCATTACCAAAAAGAGAACTTGGATGAAAGATGAATAGAATGACAACATACTTTGCCTTTCGCATTTCAAACTCACATGAGATGAATGTGGGAATCAAAAAACACGCTTTTACCACAATCTCGTTCAAGTCAGAAAACCTAGTTTGTGTACCGGGGTAATCGGTTAAATAGAGAAATTTTGTTTTCACTTAACCGAAGATAGTATACTTCAGAGGACTCATTGAATGTAGTCTTCCCAACGGACAGATAATTTGTGTGGATAAACTAAATGACTAAATCTAACGGAATTGCAGCCTTCAGAGGACCGAGTGAGGTGATCTTGTTTCCAGATGGCTGGGATTCAGATATCATGCCTAAAGCGAACATAAAGGATGAATAAATTAGAATGATACTAACTGCCACCAGGTCAGAATTGAATTAAAATAATGAAGCAACTACAATCAGCCAAATGTGGAAAACCTATTAGTAAGAAACTCGCAAATCTCCGGATATCACCTGAACCGGTGACGGAATTTCGATTGTGAGCTGCGTTAAGCTCACGGAATGGGAAGGATAGCCGGCTTCCGGCGGAAGAACCGCATTACCAAGCAGACCGAGAAACTGAGAACAAACCAGCGAGTGGTGGGCAACTTAGTTTGACAGAACGCTGCGTGGAAAGTAGCCTGCGTACATTGTTTCGGTTGCTTTAGATGGAATGAAGATGACAGAGGCATGAAAGAGTTGATTGGACATGGTGAAGAGATCCCAATGAGGTATTTCTTCAATATCAGATATGTTTGCTATTCATCGCAGCGCAGAATATCCTTAAGATCACTGTGGCGGTTCTTTTAGTTACAACGGTCTGATGGTGAGTCTGCTCGTAGAAGTTGAATAAGCAGGAGTATCGTGACCCTAAGTATTTAACTCTGTGTGAGATTCAACAATTAGCATGCCGGTTATGGAGGGTAGCCCGGCGAAACATGACATTTATGTTATTAGAGAGCTTTTGTCAACAAAGAACTTCATAAGCCACTTGGAACACCAGTTATCAAGAGACTCTAGGCCTTCATTGATAAATGCATGAGCGGAGCTAAATGAAGCAGCCTAAAGGGAGTAGACTATTTTAATTTCATCGGCAAACAGGAATTATATGCCGTGACGACTAACTTTAAAGATATCATTAATGTATAGCAGGAAGATGAGAGGACC
>LUCM01011360.1:67745-111485 GCA_008360955.1 Fasciolopsis buskii
TACTTGTAATTCGCCTATTGCTTTGCAGCATCTCATTTAACCTTCCAGTGAGCCTCTAAAATAACTCATTATTGCTCCCACCATTTTATCCCATTCCACTTCTATCATATACATTTCCGTTGCATCATCCTTGTAAAAATTTGATCTTGCCATGCGCATGCCTCTCGCAAATTGAAAAATATACAGCATTATTATTATTATTATTATTATTATATGCCGACTCAACATGCACAGTCGCATTCACATGAAACCTCCTTCCGTCCTTCTAAAAGGGCACATCTCAAGCGTAACGCCTGTGTGTGGCAAATGTGCGCCCCCTCCAAGACGAATTACTTTATCGCCTGCCTGACTACACTTATCAGAGAACTTAGAAGCAACGTCAGTCCCTGATGTCATATGCAAGCCAAGTTGATCTTCCTGAACAGCAGTGACAGGATGACTGCACAGGCTTTGACGTTCCTATTGCTTAGCCTGCCCTGATTTCAACATGGCTGATACCGCTTTGGATGACGATGGCCACTCTGCCTCCTTGACACCCGCTGTTTATGTCCAGTAGGCAAAAACAAAAGGTCTATCTCGCCCATTCTGGCCTGTGGTCCGTTTCTGTCAGCCACGTTTTTGCAATAGCGGGTGTAGAGGAATTCATCTCAGCGGCAGCCGAAATAAGGTCGGGCCGCTAGTTTATGCTGCGGCACACTTGGTATAGAGCACTGGAAGCCTGCATTCTCGGTTTCTATCACAACCAGGTACCCCGGGGCGATATCCGAGGAGCTGCTTTGTGTTTGCTGAAATGACATTGGAAGTTGGCGCGGTAATCTACGGTTACGGTTCTCTGGTTCTTCCACATCCATGACTGTTTAGCAAGCTTTGTCCGGACAATTATACCTGCCTTTATTTGCCTCCTCCGCAGCCGCAGTTCCCAGATAGCTGGCTACGATCGCTTATGAACTTAACTGGCCTGCCTCCGGCGACATCGCCACTTACGTAGGCTTTGGGGACGTAGCCACAAAGCTTGGACTTCTCGCCTCTCATCTCTCTTGCTTCCCCGTAAATCAGTCAAGATATATTCGTTGCTGTTAGCAATAGGGAAACTAGTAAGCTCCTCCTTGTGACTAGGTGAAAACTTATCGGTCAATTACCTTGAATGGCCTACGCAAGAGTTCCCCATTTTTTTCATCGCCATAAGAATTTCGGCTCCTTCAGCTTCACAGTTAGGTGTGAAAGCAAGCAAAAATTTTCTAGCGTCGTCGCCCATGCTATAATCCACCGCTGCCAACCGATATTCATCAGGTTCAGCAAATAAATACATCATCGCAGAGGAATCGAAGAAATTTGGTTTCCAGTATTTCCCTGTACTTGGCAGTTGATTTCGACCGCTAATGTCAAAAGGTTTGGGGATTTGATTGATATCTGCTTATTATGAGCTAGTCTGCAAGCTAACAGCAAATTTGCTTCTGTACGCTGGAGCCATGATTCTCAACACAAAATATGTGGTGAGATGTCTGCCCTAATTCGACCGCAAATCTTCAATCAAATATTTTTTTGCAGCCCCTATCCCCCAATTTCCCCCAACTCTAGTGAGAAAGACAAAATCGAGTTCGTTTTTTAGTCAAAATGAAACAGCTCATGTTAGTCGTCGATGAGGAACATTCCCTGATTAATTATTTTGCCATCTAAAGCGGACTTCTCACGCGGTGTTTTCCCCCGCTTACTGATTGGCATAACCAGCGCAAAGTCGTAGGGGCTGTGTTGGTCTTTGGTTCATGTAAATATTAGGATGAGTTAATATTCCCTACTATCCCATGATTTTGCCCAGTTTATTGCTGCCTAGTTGGTCCCGTCCAGAGAACCCAAACGCCTTCAAGTCATCCTCGGAGAAAAACTGGAATACAGTGTCAGATCTAAAACATTCACGAACAGTGCAAACAACAGTGACCAGAGTACCGAGCTCTGGGCTGCTTTACTGATGAAAGCCCCAATGCTCAAACTGGCCTCTCCCACTCATAATAGTTAAAAATTTACTCATTTACCTCAGCTATTTGTCACACATGCAAGGGCCTGGAAACCCGCCAGCATTAGGCGATGATTTACCGAGACAAACGCTTTGCGGAAATCGCGGAAACATATTTCCCTTGGGCATGCCTCCAAATAGAACAAACTCCAGACTGCCTCCTCTCTTCGGCTCTTCCTCAAGCCCACTAATGACCACAGATGCAGCGCAACATCCCACCGAAAGCTCCACTTCATCCAATGCGCTGGTTCAATATTCCTGCTAGAAAGCTCCGCTCTGGATCTGAGGCCGATAGAACGTGTTCAATTTAAACAAAAATTTGAGCCGTTTGCTGCAGACCTCCAAGTACGCATAATGGCGACTTTCAGTTTCACTGCGTCTTTCATAAATTATTCAGTAATTCCGTCCGTCAAATCAAAGTTTACCAACATACCACAATCCGGCCACTCTACCCGCAATGTGCGACTGTTACTTGATGGTCGTGATAAACATAAATGTGATACTAAACTTAGAAGGCTGGGATCTATCTTGCCTGAAGAAAACTGTAGGACCCAGCAATTTCCACTAGCAGCATAGTTTCGATGCTTATATTTCTCTTTTAATTGGTCGAACTCAGGAAAACAAAGACCCCGGAGGTGCAGCGCAAAATGCAGTGTCTCAGGGGCTCACCGTTTAGCTACTACCGGATGGTAAGAGAACTGTGGCTTCAACGGTTCCCAAAGCATCTATCTCTTTTACCTAGTGCCAATCGTAAGTTTCACTAGAGAATACCTTCGAAGTTGCTGGTGACGTCATGTCGCACCATGGTTTAGTTGCCACAGAATTAAACGCCTTACCATCCTCCAGAGCCCTATTCCGACTCGCATAAGACAAATTAGCAACTTTCCTGATGAGGATCGACGCTTCAGCGGATGGCGTTGGATGCAGATCGGATACGAGATTCGTTCAGACTGCATCGAGGCAAACGCAGTATCCTCTCACAGCACCCACCCTTCCTGCTCTCAGTGGAACGTCGCTGTAAGTACCACAACAGCTTCCGTGATTTAGCAAAATATGTGACCCCTAGTAACCGATTATGCCCGGTGGATACAGGTGCACAGGTTGGCGTACTTTCTCAAGAACTGAACAATCTGGCCAATGCGCAGGCAAAGAAGCTCCGGACTGCAAATGGTACCAGTATCCCTGGGTAAGGTTATTGTGCCTTCACCCTTGATCTAGATCCGAATCGTACATTTCGTTGGATATGCATCATTGACGGCGTCCCATGCCCTATCATTGGCATAGACTTCCTTCGGCATTTTGGTACGCCTGTCGTGTCCGACCCCGTCTTTTGAATATTCCTGATGAGTGTGATCCGTGTGTGTGGGACTTGGTGGGATCCACCGTTTAGTGCGGCACACATGAGCTGGGAAGCGCGGTTGCAGCTCAGTGCGTGGGCAGCTAGGCCGAGGGATCATACTTTTTACATTCAACTCCTACAATGATTTATCAATTTGGGTGTCGGACGCACGGTTAGCTTCCAGCTTTTATCACTCACCGACCCAACAAAACGCATCCCATTTTTACCATTGATGGGTGGTGCCAAGGCCCAAAGATATCCGCCAGTTTCTGGCTTGTTTGTTGTGTTCCCATTCGAAGCCCTTCGCTGAAAATCTTCTGCGAGAATGCTTCCATGCGGAAAAAGGATCTGTTCCTGCGGGTCACTTGTTTCTTCGAACGTTGACCGCCCAGCGCGGTTGCCACTTGTGTGTTGCTCACTCACGCCCTGCTCGCGCGCTCCTGTCAAACTATACTCAACCGTCTGCCGCTTCCGGCTGTCTTTCTGTTTACCGGCCGAACGTCATGGTTTTCAGTACTGTAATTGTAGAGAGCCGAGGAAAGGTGGCGCAGACATGAAAATAACGGTTAGGGATCAGCAAACATAACAGGAGATCCGCGGTAGGACAATTGGTCTTCCCTGCCTCAACACCAACCGCAATTACGCACATTTTTTACGCTATCTCCGCTGTGGATTCTAATTGTGAAAACCCAAGACTTCTGGGCTAAAGATTTAAAATTCTTTTGGGACTAGAGTTGCTAGGCCCTAGAAGAAAGTGACCATAAGTATATCAAATGGCATTCATGTATCCATTGATCGTCGATGTTTGTCGATGTGGAAACGTGAAAGCCAATTGAAGGTCTAAATGCTATCGCGAGCAAACTGTCTAAAACCAAGGATCAAATTTACCAGTAAGCGGTGCGATCCCACAACATTCACAAGCACATATCAGAAGAAACATCTGTGGAGCTGAAGAGACATCGATCATAGGTGGAATTCACACTGCAGCAGTAGAACGGGTCGTGATATGCGGTTTAGAAGGACACCGTTGAGAAATCGTTGCTGTTTGTGCCTTGACAGCTCCAAAATATCGCTGGAGTACGATGGGGTTTTTGTGTGATGAATGCTGGGGCAAAGTGTAGTGTATCGGGCCGTGGGGCCCGGTCAAACAAACAGGCCCTGGGTTAGAATGGACTAGGATGGTTGGCATGTGTGTTAAGAATGACTGCAGATTGCCTGCCTCGGCGTGTGGAATTCTTCGAGGCAGGCGATGAAAGAAGAACGAATCGAAACGGACAGCCCGTGCCATGGTGGAAAGGTAAGAAAACCTCAATGGCTTGATTTGCTACAACAGGTTGAGTTAGACTAGCCCATTGGGGTATACTAGGTACTCTAAGAAGATGGTTGGAGAGAATAGATGACATGTCCGTCTTTTACGACTGATAAACGGGTTTTCGTTACCGTGTCTCAGGCACGTACTGAATAGGTGTACATTAGCTTACCGTAAAGAGTTCAGGGTTTGGTTCACCCGGATTGTCCTAGCTAGTAGGCAAGTACAGATATGATCCAAGCACAAATGTGAAATCCGGAGCCAAAATAAATTACTATGAATTGTGTGGTGAAATCTTTAACGTCGTTCCGCTATCACGTATCTACATTCTGGTCAGAAAAAATGGCTAAAATTGAATAAATCGTCGTGTGGGGGAACTGGTGTGTGACCACACTGAAGCTGTATTCAAGCAGATTACCCTGCCCTTAAAACTTCCGGGAATTTGTGTGCTTATGTGTGTTCTGGTCCAGTTGTTTTTGTATAGGGCCAACCATAAGACCAACGTTCACTGGAATAGCGCATTGGTAGCTGTGTGTGTTATAAAGAGTACAGTTGATCTCAGGCCAGACGAGTATAAATCTAGTGAACCCCATCAAATTCTAGCTGTCGACAACACTTGGCAGCGAGAATAGATTTCGGGTTAGTATCGTGAAATTTGAAACAACGAGGACCGTATTACGGAGTCAGCTAACAGTGGTCGGACCTTATACACAGCGCCGAAAAATGTCCACACTAAAACACTGAATTTATGTGAATTCTGATACACGCATCCAAAGACAGCGGTGAATCAACTGATTATATCTACGTATGAAGGCGAGTCAGCTCGCTTGAGTGCATGAAACTGAAACCAGCACGATGCAGCGTCGTCATTGCGACAATGTGCAATGCATAGTTGAAAATGCGAAAAGTTCACCTTTGCAAATCTTAGTGACCCGCAACAGCATTAACGTTGCCGTCATTCAGAAAAGATCAGTTTGGAAAGGGAACAGCTAACAATGGTGGAATGCGAAAAGCACCGGCACTCTTGAGGTCCATTGTCGAGATATGGAATGTCGACGAAATTAAGTGTCGATTACAAGGAAGATTATGTAACTTATCCGGGAAGTAGGTGAAGAAATGAAATCCACAAAAGAGAAGTTGGGTTGCTGTAAGAATCACTTACTCAAACCGTCAGGACAAGTCATGTCCCATCTACTTACCAGAACACTGATGAGATAAGATCTTTCCGTGGCAACTTAGTCTTCCCATTAGAACCTATTTGAAAAGGCTGCACTAATTTAAAAAGAAGGGAACATTGATGAAGAAAAAACTTTTCATGTTTGAATTTCGTAAGGTTTTGCCAGGGAAGTTAAGGATGAAATGCTCATGGTATGTGTCTACTAAATGATGGGCGGCACCCAACAAATGATCGGTATTGCTGTGGTGTCAGTGGCAGAAATTTAAGGTCATCAGTATCTACTTGGCTGTCCTAGCCAAGTTTGCACAAATTCAGTTACGCTTAAGTATACCCATACTAAATATAAATATACGACAATTGTTGGTAGTTTCCTTTGATATGCACATATAACAGAAGAAAAGACCGGTTACAGTGATGAACTTTAGTCCGTCTACTTTCTAGTAGGTTTGCATATAAGGGCATTGAAAGGGTTGACGTGAAAATGCAGGCGTAACTTTCCGGAGGTGGTCAACAGGATTAGGTGTCCGTCACCGGATGGGTCAAAGATTTGAATCCCAGACCTGCCGCTCACTCTGGTGGTAGACGGTAACTCTCTGTCCCCCAGCTGGTTACCACACCTGACTTAGCGTGTCCTTATATAGTTCTATGCCACTTTAAGCTTCAAGATGATTATTACACTCCTCCCCCACCCCAACGAATTATGGGCCCTAGTGACTATGGGACATGTTCCCTTTCACTGCATTCATGCTTCAAGCATGTCATAAAAAGATAGATGCGCATCGAAGTTCAAAGTTTTTGTGGGTATATTCCACACATTTGGACGAATGATATTTGGCACATCAAATGAAACTACACACGTTCTTTTGTGAGAAAAAAAGCCGCCTACTGTGAAAATTTACGATATTCGCCTAAATAGCCAAATTTTGTGATTGCTCACCCGGACATTTGCATGGTTTGCGCGGTTCGTCGAAACGTCCTTCAAGATACGTTTGCAAAGGTCAAAATCTTCAACTGCTTTACGAGTAAACAAAGCATGCATTTCATCCTAATCAGTGTTCCTGTTCCATGTCTAACAAGGAACAGCGAGAATATTGAAAGCTCAACATTAAACCGAGAAAAGTACCCTCAACTGGCAACGAAAATGGGATAGCCTTATTTTTCCCATTGCGATCCGCTGGGATAAACTGATTTCCTTTAGTGCAAGCGAAGCATTTTCCTTCAGATCTTGTTGAAATTTGATAATCGGTTCACGCCCTAGGAAACGAAGACGAAGTGCTCCCACGAGCCCTGTCACAGTCAATCCGGAAGGAAATATCCTGAGTCTCAGTTGGATAACAGTCAAGTACTCAAATTAAGAGAGTTTGGAGATGATTATTGATGTGTGGATGAACGGACAACATGTCAATCGGTAATTCTTTCGGCACTCTGCTCTCCTCCAGGTGCATCGAATACATGTCCCTGGTATTTTACCTTTACCCAAAGTTGATGCATTATCCGAAGTCTTGTGAATCGAAATCAACGTTCGAGCGCTGTCCAGTTATTAAAAATTCGTTACACAATATGATTACAATATGAGTACAGCCCAGACCGTCAATTTAAAACCGCCCCGCACTAATGTAATCGTGCCTCAAATGGCTGATCTTCACAGATAAGACGGTTATTAAATAATCAACAATAGCATAAAAAATCTTCTTATTACCATTGTAGGGTCATAAAAACTCACTTTCCTTCTGATAAGACAAACACCTGTAATTTTAAATTTCCTAACATTTTACAATCAGACAATAATCCATTTTTTTCTTGCAGACAGAATTTTCTAGGCCGCCCATTTGGAAGCCACTCAGGTGACTGTCGACCATAACTGTTTTGTCTGGGAAAGTTGTATGAGGTGCATGCAAACCCCAGTCGGTGATTTTACGGATTCGAGAATGTCTAGAACAAGCTACTGGTTTTGATGAAGATGTCAATGATGGCCAATAGCAACTGTTTAAATTATATGCCAAAATCATTCATCTCATTCACCAGCCTAGTGAATTCAAAGGGGCATTATTCGATTCAATTTCCTCCCACATCATTAACCTAGTGTCACTTTAAAGATATTATTCTGGGCCGTTGGGATTTTTCTCGTACGGTAACCCTTTCCGACGTTTTGACGGATCTGTTCCGTGTGGACAGTTCATTGTAATCGTCTCAGTGGTAAAAAACAACTAAGCCAGCTCCTACCGATCGTAGCGTTTTATTATTACTTTTGTGATCAAATAAGGCGCAAATTTCCACAGGCCAAAACTACTGAGATATCTTGTGGAATGATCTCACACGTTCGAAATCTACTTGAAATATCACAATGAATGTAGTCGCTGATTCCACTGAACATTGTTCGCGCTTGATAGGACCAGAATTTGTGTGGGTACTTATGCTTATATTCATGTTATTCGCAGAACCAACAGTCCCTTTTAGACTTTGACAATATGAGCCTGACAAATTAAGTGGGCCAGAGAGTAAATTGAGAGATCAAGCAGTCGACGAAATCTTTGTTGTCGCTCGGTGGTACCGAAACCGTCAGTTTTAGTTAAGCAACTTATCACAATTCGGGTCTCTGTAGTTCAAAAGTGTAAATAAGTAACTTCATTAAAATTCTGGGTCACCCAGTTTCTTAGATGAGTCCGTGGAATTTGCAGGAAGCATGCTTGGCATTAATGGTTGAAGCGCGTATTTCCAGCCTTTTCAGGTGAAGCAGAGGCTTTTGGCTGAGAACTCCAATCATCCTCCTGCATACTGGCTGGGATTCCTAGCAGTATTCAACCAAAAGCCCTAACCAAATGACTCAAACAATGAATTCTATATTGTATCTGCATTCGCCAGTTTTCATGCACGGTCAATGACCCACTTTTCTGTGGGTAAGACTTTTGAATCTAAGGCCCTAGTTAGGATTTTCAAAATAAAATCCTTTCGCCGCGTGGACAGCCACGCAATATCGAACACCAGGATATATTTATCGTCCCTTTTACAAGGAACCTTTATCATTTCCGTCCTTCCGGAAGACAAGGACATGCAAGTTGCTACGAAGATTTGCCGTTCCAAGGATTTATCTAACGGAAGCATTAGTGGAAGAGGAAGAAACAATTTACAAGCATTAATCAAACCAGTGTTCGCTTCACTTAGCTACCTTTTATATCCACAGCTGGCCTAGAGTTTTTGAAGCTTTAACGATAGATGCAAACTGTGCGCTTCTAGCGACCGGTAATCGTTAATCTATATCTGGCATCAAGGTCGGGGCTACGGTCGTCCAGTCTTGCGGCGTCAACTCACGCTTCGAAGGTGCAAGGCACATGGTGCATGGTGTGCATCTTCCGTAGAGTCGGACAGACACACAACCTTGTCTGATTCTTCCCATTTGCCACTATAACATCTGCACCATGGAGTCCCAAAGCATCCTGAATTACAATTATAAGTACGGTAATAGATCTTCATGTGAAAACCAGAAAGGAATTAAATTAGCAAGTATTGCATCTAAACTGCTCAAGGGCATTAACCTCCAAAGATTTCCCAGTAATCACAAAAGGTGTACGGGTGAGAGCCACAGTGGTTACCGTCCTAGTCGAGGTTGCATTGACCACTTTCATTTTGCAACAGACCTTAGAACAGAGGCACGTTCCGTGGAACCACGATTTCTGTCTTTCTTGACTTTAAAGCGGCGTTCGACTCAGTTGATCGTGCATTCCTGTGGCGCTGGTACTAGCTGAAGAGTGTGCCGGAGGAATTCATTTCACTTATCCGATCACTGAGTGCAAACAGCCGAAAAGGAGATCGTACTAATGACGATTTTCACCCGAATTCTTCAAGAGAAGTGGAGTTTGTTGGGGATAATACTTTCGTCTTTTCTTTTTAATTGTCATTGAGATGACTGGAGAGGATCTTACCCTCATGCGAGGACAGTGACATTGATCTGCTAAGACAGAAACCTGTCTGACTGAGACTGCGGACGATGTTGTGCCACTGGTTGAAGACCCAGGCAAGTTCTAAATGTTTCTTGATCGCTTGACCGAGAGCGTAGGTATGTTTGGAATGCGCATTGTGTCATCGAAGCGTAAAATGTTCTTCCAGTACTGGACTGGGACAACCTCAATCTAAAAAATGTCAAAGAGAACAGAATGAGGTGGACAGAGTTTGCTATTTGGATAATTGTAGCTGATATAAATATAGGAAGAAGTCCACAGATATACGAAAGGCTCGATTGCGATTCACTAATTTGAGGCATCTATGGCGTCGGCGTGACATCCATCTATCAGTCTAACATCGGGTGTGTACAGCGGAAGAGAGATCACTGTTATTCTACGGCTCTGAAACATGGCCGCTGGAAGCAAAAGATATGAAAAAACATTTGGTATTTGAATACGGTTATCTTCGTAATGTTGGTAAAATATGCTGGAAGAATTTTTCAACTCAAAGACTGCGCGTAAGGTACTAGATCCTGAGGCACAGTCTTTAGAATAACTTAAGTTGTTTGGGACATGTTTTGCGCACGACCTGCCTCGTTGTACGCGAGGCAAGTAACGGTTAGAAAGCGGCCAGTTGATGCAATAGGAAAAAGTATGAAAAATTCAACCAGTGGACGCGGTCGCGTATGCGCAATTAGAATACTGGGTTGGGGTACATGAAAGTCCTGAAGTCGATGACTGGGGACAATAGGTGACATAGCGCAGTTCCGTAGTCAATGGGGCTCTTGCATTCGTAACTTTTCTTTTATGTAGTTTGTCGACTTACTATTTTGCAGTCGATCTTTTACTATTCCTTGTTTTTTTTCTGGTCGGAAAGAGAGTGCTGTGAGGCGAAAACCAAAACCAGAGCACCTTGGTGCAAGGTTATTGGTTGCGTAAGCTGATGTAAGGGGTTGCCCTGGAGCTACCCTTCTCCCGCCTGATATTTTACACAGAAGCGTCAATATGATAAAATTCCAGCACGTCATTCGCTATTTACGAACCCGCATTTAAAGCAGGATCTAAAAGCAGCGCCTCTGTGATAGGAACCTATTCCCCTCATGTGCAGGAGATTATGACGGAGGCATCGAAGAAACTTACAAATTTTCTTGTGTGAACTGGGAAGAGATTTCCTTTCGCATTCAAGAGAGAAGTGTAAAGACAGAGTCCGAGGTAAAATATCACAAAAGGTTCAGCGAAGCGAACTCGCTAAAGGGGTCCCCAGTAGTACCAAAGTGGAGGCATTGACAAATGCAAAGGCCAGCCGTGAAGACAGAATATGTTCTAAAGGAGCGTAACAGAACGAAACAGTCCAGACCTTGCGGAACAATGAAGCAAAAAGGTTCGAAAAGCTGTCCTAGTTTTTCTGTTTCATCCGGCATTAAATTCTGCCTTCGCTGAAAGGAACTATCGCGTAGTTTTGAAAGTTACAAGAATCGACGAACCGATCATCTGAAACCATACGACCGTGGTAAGTGCCCCGAACCGGAATAAACACTAGAGCAGAAAAACGGTGGCTACGACAACAAAAGGCGACCGGGGACCGGAAGATTCAAACATTGTACTATAGCCATTGAGATTTAATAAGAGTACAAATACAATAAGAATGTTAATAATTATAAAAACACAGTAAAGCGGGAACACAAACAAGCGAGTAATTAAATAAAATGGAACAAAATAAAGAAAAATAAGAGTGAATTTGAATGTGACCGAATCAATGACCATCAGCACAACAGCAAAAAAACAACAATTAGAGCGACGGTCAAACAGTATCAGAAGCATAATCGTTAGAGCAAAACTAGATCTGCCTATAGCAAACACAGACCCAGAGGTGGAGAGAGACAGAGATCGGTTAGCATATCACAACACGTGACACAAATGCAAAACAGCACACGTGCACAGAAAGGCCGAGCTTGGGGAATCACTTCCATCGTAAGTCAGGCGAATTTTGGACGCACTGAATGAGGAACAGGAATAGAAGTGACACAAAGTCATGATCGGGAAGTGGTATTTGACTTAAAAGGACAAAGAGTGTACCACAGAATAACTTTGTCAAGTCAAATGTGTGGCAAACGAGCGAATCAAACAGTAAAGTTCCTTTGGTGTGCATGAGAGCGCAGCTCGACATTTCGATCTGTGTACACGCGAATTACTGGAAAAACAGACGTAAAAGTTAATGCCACAAGGAGGCGAATTATGGTGATAGTCATGGTGACATCCGGCGAAAAAGGAATTGTGAAATGCCTTAATCCCCTTCAACAGTGAGAAATCCCTGATTTGCAGTTGGCCTTGATTATGAACTGTTATCGGTGTTACTGGAATTGAACGGCCATTTGTAACTCCCTGAGTATTGGTAACCCACACGCAGACGCAACTCGCACGCCTGTGGCGGTCCATCACGACTGAAAAAGGACAAAGAAGAAAGAGAAAGACCAAGTTAGGTGTTCACAAAATTTAACTGTTTCACAGAACACGAGAGCAGTGATATTAGGCTGAAATTCTTCTTGTTATCCTGGGTTGGAATACATATGACACATGTATAAAGATACGCTGTGAACTCGTCATACTTCCCACTGGAGACTGTTTCAGATCCTTTAACGTCTGCCTATTCTTTTGAGACGTCTGTTGGTTCTTTGTCAATTGCGCCGGCATTCGCGTGGACGTATCAAACTAATGTCAATATCCAGAAGTGTTCTTCGTTGAATTCAGAACAATTTCATGACTGGGAAGCATTTCCCTCGTTGTAACAAGCATATTTAATTCAGTCTCCGCGTAGGGGTAAAACAAGGTGCACGTTGTTCCCACACGTCAGATCTAAGCCCAAGTTGCCCCACTCCCGTAAGGGTGAATACAAGACGTCAATCTTTCCCAACCTTGCAAGATGTCTCAACAGTTCTGTGCCAGTGAGTAGTGATCTTAAAGAGATCTGCTATCGTAAAATTTCAGCATCGTTTTTGCAAATAAGTGCTCGGTGATTTTTAAATAATCATTCCTACAGCTTCATCTAACCAAATAGTTTAGATACATAAATAAGTATGCCGAAAATCGAGCCCACTGACTGGAATTTGTAAAACTGAAGTTGAATTGAAACGCCACTAAGAAAGTTCCATCAAGCTGAATGCCACTTCCTGGTGGGTATGCAGATAGCCTGACGCACAAATGCAGTGAAAAAGGCTGTTCCATGGCTGCTAGGGTCCACAAAATGAAGAGGAGACGGGCAATCTTGACCCCAAATCTTGGAGTAGACATTGTGATTATATAACGTCTCAATAGGACAGGTGTAGCAACAGGGAGGGCGACAGCGACTTGCCATCTGCTACCAAAAGGACCGGCGGGATCTGGCATTCGAAACACTGACCTTCTTGAGATGATAAGCGCTTAATTCACTGAACGCTATGGACTGGGGTATCGAGTCATATAACCTATTGTCTCTAATTTGAATAAAATAAACTGCCTGAAAGTTGTTCCTATTGATGACATGTTAAGCGAAGAAAACTCTTTGGAGGTTTGGCAGTGTAATTCAGTAGTGGCTCACTCGTCGCATTGTGAATATCATCGATAAACAACAAGTTAATGAGGTATGTGAGAAAAAGCGCATGAACCAGTAAACAATCGGACAAATTAGAGCACAGCGGAAGACTGATGACTTTTATCAAAAGTAAGTTAGTCAGATGGAGAAATGGAATGTGAATATGCAGTTTACCGAAAAAATAATCAAGTGAAAACCCATCAACCACAGCTAGGCATGGGCTGCAGTCGAAACCTCGTTGCAAAACAGTAGTTACTTGCGAAGTCATCGGGCTCAATGAAAACTGGGTTCGTCACGGATAAATCACGAATTATGATGAACTAGTGGGAGGAAATTTAGAGGACCAGATAGGCCTGAAGAACTGCAACTGGAACGCGTGTTATTCTTTTTTCGGCTTTGTTGCATTTTCTGTCCTAAGCCATGATTCCAGTGGCATTTGGTCTGCATATATGCCCATGTTAACTAAAAATGCTACATTATGGAAACCAAAAATTAGGACGAAACAAAGAGCCAATAAAGCAGCAGCGAAACGAGCTTGTTTTTCGATAAGTTCCATGTTTGATCGATACCGATGCAGATATAAATGGGAGAAAAGGATAACATTAGAATGTGAACATAATTAGACTGACTAATCGATAAGTAATTGAAATGTTTGGAAAAGAGAAAAGAATGCCACAGTGAGTGATTTGGATAAAGGATGCGAACAAAAGACTAATATCTGTGGTGGGTGGGCAGGATTAGTCATTCCTACCCTCCATTCGAAAGGCCACGACTAGTGATCGTGCTCAGTTTGTGAATTAATGTCATTCCGAGGCCATGGTAGGAAGACAGAATTGAAACAACGTTTTTGGGAAAAAAGGACGGGTTGGATTATCTTTTGGTCACGATTTCTGATAGGTAACGTATATGAATGACTTATGAAGGCGAAATCGTGATTCACAGTCTTCACATCGCGAATTGCCGAACATTTCCTGCTTCGAAATTGTATACTCAATTTTCCAACCGGTTCATTTTCCTTGCATCTATCTCTTTCACAAGCATGTTTCCTTTATTCGATACATGTTCGGCAAGATAAACAAATGGAACAATGAGGCAACTGACCTGAAGAATCGAGGAATATAAGTGGGTTTGGATAACGAAGGGCTGAGACGGACAACCTCTGGTGACATTATTGTTAGAAGCAAATTACTGTGCGAATCGCACAGTTAATAGGCATACCAAAGTGGATCAAGTGCATATCGGAATAAGGGCCGGTTGGTCCGACTAACCACGAAAGTCCAGAGTCAAAACATACAGATTCACAGTCAAAAACCTGAGATATGACATGAAAACATTAACGGAGCTGAACAATGTGAAAATAACGGTAAGGAATCCAACTACACGAACTAAACTCCGGTCTACTAAAGTTGCTGGTCACGCGAGTAGAGGCCAAGTGCAAAATCAAACGTCTAGGTAAAAGTTCAAGTTAACTGTGCCTGGGAATTGTCGATGTCATCGCGGTCTTAACGTCAGTCTCAGTAACCAGAACCCATAAAAACCAGAAAACTGAGCTACGACTAATATGGATTGTTACAAACTATTCCAAACTAAACCATCTCGGGAGCTTGATCCCAAATGGCGATGAAAACGAGGTAAAACCACGAGCGGTTAGGACCGGAGCAACTTATGAAAATCTGTGACACTAGCGGCGCAGCCAAGAAACCGAATATGTCATTCAAAAGAACGGTAAACTCTTCTACGGTTAAGTGATTCATTAATGATACTACTCCTCAGGTGTTTGCACTGTACCGCAGGTTTCGCTGGAAAATTTCGGAAATCAGGTGGGAATGACCAACAGGGAGATGCGGCGTCGTGTGTTGGGTGCAGACAGTCCCCCTTTGACTAAGGTAGTTGACCTACCTTTCATTCGGTTGATTTGATGAGTTTTCTGCAAGCCACCTTATTGCTTTCCTTCTCAAGCGCTTTAGGCGCTAGCCGGAAGAGTAGTGGCGATCGGCCTGTGGCTTGGTGCAGGAGTAAGAAGTCAATTTCGGTTTCGACAACGGCTGGAGCTTCCTGCTTTCTCCTCAGAGACTTAAGATATGAGGATAATCACGGGTTAAAGATTCTGGGAGGTATAGCAAATAGCCGATTTCAATGGCGCAAATGCGGTGCGACTTATCTGTATAGCTCGTATTCCACAAAAATCGACGTGAAAAACAGTGAATAAAAATGCATGATTCAAACATTTAGACTTTCTTGTCGTTGATTGATTTCCCTTCTTCTAATCGGTCTCCGAAAAATTGATATATATATATATATATATATATATATATATACATATATTTAGAGTTGAGAAGGCGTACACTGAGTTAATACGTTTATCGTGACGTTTTGATCCAAACTAGGACTCGTTGTCAAACGTGAAAGAGTGATTGAATGGTATATATATATATATATGATAAAGCCCACCACACAAACATAAATGCCCATGTACACTCTTCTTTGAGATAATGTGCCATCGGAGTCATGGCGAAAGACAAAAACAATGGAGACGAAAGGACAAAGAGAAACAACATGCTGAATTCAACACACAAGCTAGTTGTTTCATTTTTCATCCCATCGTCAGCTATCCATCGGGACCCATGATTCCTGTGATTGGCACACTACCCGGTTTCTCAAACCGCGCATTCTTCTTCCCAAGAGTTAAAGTACCTACTTCCAGCGACTCCCAGTTTCAGTCATTTTATGGCCAGGATAGTGAAAACGTATAAAATAAAAACAGACAATGGAAAAGCAGAACAACAAATCAGCTGCATACCTTCCGTAGGGATACGGATGTGGTCTGATATGTTCGCGTTGTAGACGGTCAAGAATTGGAGTCAGAATGCGCCAAGCCTCGCGCAGTTCGTCATTTCGAACAAAATTAGTCTGACTGCCACAGAACACGTCCAAAATTAGGCGCTCATAGGCGTCAGGTAGTTGAATATGCTGAAGCGGGAGAAATTGGAAGTACTTGATGACAGAAGAAAATAAATCGAGTAGGTGATACGGAACGACAAACAGAAGCAGTTAATTATGCACGTCAGTACAGTAACATGCCTGGGCTTGGGTAATTTATGAGCAAATTTCTATTTTCTTGCTATTGTTCACAGATATCTTAAGCAAAAGCCATAAGCCGGAAGAATACGGAGAAACTGACGATAGAAAGATGCTGAAATCTAGAAAACGACTGAAGGATGAATGGGAGAGAAAGGCTTGGCAGAGAGGTGAAGGTTGACCAGCACTGTTGCGGACAGATACTGACAACCGATTGCCTGGCTATCACATTTTACCTGGTGAAAACTCATATAGCTATATTCCACAACTAACTTCAGGATCTTGATTACCGACCTTAGGACGGTAGACCGAAGCATCGCTGTCTGCTTGTCGCACCTGGGCATACGTTTATGGACTGCAACTGTCTGGAGGCCAAAAATGAGTTCTACCGGGACTTATCTCACTTATCGATTGCTAATTTCAAAATCCAACTCGACTATTTAGGGGAAGCAGAACGGCACATTGGAGGCCCATTCTCTGTTCCAGCAGACGGAACCGTCAACGATGATTACATCCCAATTTTGTTCCGATTAGAGAATGTTATAATAAAAATTAAAAATCGGTCAACCGGACGCCATTATTCGCCTTCATAGCACTGGAATCAAACTGACCACGTTGCCGCTAGTCACCGGTGGTGTGGAGCAGTGGAAGGTGTTCGATTAAGCTGATCCACTAGTGTGACTCAGATCACGATCTGGTTCTTGTTCGCTTTTATTTGCACCCACTCTGTGGTCACATGGACAAAACACTTATCCTACACAATCGTTACTGGATGATGATGACAGTTAGTGCTTTCAATGTAGCTATCAACACAAACAAACACCCAGAATCCAAGAATACATAGGAAACAGGGCAAAAAGCCCCGCAAACAGTTATAACCGCAATAGAGGACTACAAGCCAAATAGGCCTCAGAAATGATGGATATCCTCGATCTAACTAGTACTCCTGGACGTTCACAGATCCCTCTCTCGAATGCCACAAACAGTGAAGTGAACGAACCCCAAAGTCATCAGCTAACCCGGAGTTTGCGAAATGGTTGTGAGCAGTGGTGGACAGTAAAGTAGAAAAGGCAGCGGTCATAGACTGTAGTGGCAATCCTTATCGACTGATTAAAAGTCCAGGTCCAGGAAAACCGGGTGCAAATGGGTTGAGCAAAAAATCGACGAATCACGTCTGAAACGTTGAGAAGAGAATTTCGATGAGCCGCTTTGTTTGACAGCAGGGCCCTCGCGTTTTTCTGCAAATGAAACAATGCACGTAAAAAACCGCCCAGCAGAAATGGGGTTTACTAAAGAGATGAATATCACCATACCGTATCTGGACCAGATGGGTTCTCTGTTCGTTTTCAAAGACGATTAAGAAGCGTCAACATTGTAGTCAAGAAAACCCTTGGAATCAGCTGATGGGAGCAAAAAGATTTCTTAGGACTGGTGTGAACCGGTGACTGAGTCGATTTTATTAAATGTGATGAATTAGTGTAACGGAAAGGATATATATCATGATTACTAGAGACCCCTATAAGGGTGGAAGGTGGAACCGAAACCATGACCTTGAAACACGGTGTGGCATGGAATTATGCAAGGTCTCAACAGGTCATGTGCAGGCATTGAACCCGCCGATAGAGAGTTGACGTCTACCACCAAAGTGAATCACGGATCTCAGCTCGTGAATTTCTGATCATCTTGAAGCGACAGATGCTTAATCCAATTGGCCACTGACAGCTAAGTGCGATGAGTCCTTGCGCGAAAATCATAGTGGGACTAGTTTAGTAAGTGCTGGATCCAAACGCCTCGTGTGCATCATCCTTCGGCGATTACCTGGTATTCGCGAAAGATGAACACGTGACAATCAAACCAATTTCCGATCCAGAAGGAGTTATATTGACCAACGCTTCATCCTGAGGGGAATGGTAGAATGCAGGGACATTTTCTGTAGATGCATGCCTTTTGCCTTCCTTGATCTGAGAGTGGAGTTGGATTCGAAAGAACTTTGGCTGTCTTTGGCATGCTAGAGAAACATCTAAGCAAACAATGGAAGCCTAACTCATATGTACGGGGATGTTGCGTTCGAGTTCACTTTCCCCCTCAACTCTGTCAATGAGATGATCATATAAGTCACTTTTTCTTCATCTAACGAGGTTCTGCACCTGAATGAGGAACATCTTACGTTACAGACCTTTCCCCCGATGTCCTCGTAGAAAGATAGACATGATGTTCATTCACCGGCAGAGGAATGGTAATTTACCGGTGTTTACCATTTTGTCCATAAAACAGATCGGATTAATCAATGGAAATTAGCTCAACCCGGTCTTGTCAATTAGCCATTCAACATCCCACTTCTTCGTCGAACTGGATCACTTTCACGGTTCCCGTTTGAATCTTTGCGACACAGAGGAAGACAGGGGAACAACTGCACCTTGTCACCGCACCGACGGTAAAATCAGCATTGTTAGTAACTGGATCTTATTGTTAGGGTATGCAAAATCTGTGATGGTCTATTTAGCAGGCGTTAGTAACCAGTAAAAACCAGCATTCGGGCAATCAAAGAAAGCCGAAAGTGGTCAAGGCAACAACTGTTAATCACCCCAAGCAGGTCTGTCCTGAGATGCTAACTAATTCAGTCGAAAAAACAAGGCAGGTTTGGGCTGTCACTTGTGACACACTAGAGTCCATTATCCACTCTATGATCGGATTCTTGAGGACATTGTGGTAGGCAATATTTATAGAGACCAAGCAATAGTTACTTTTACTATTTTCAGTAGTCGAAATGAAAATAAAAACAGTATAATTCTAGCACTTTCCTCGTTATGATGCCCACCCGGCACCTACGAAAAGGCAGTCAGCTCCAGATAACTATAGGACCAGAGATCCATGACGCAAGTGATGGAGCAAAATATCATCTGCATGCATCATATGAACGCGTACGATGTCAGAATTTCATGAAAAATGTGGAACACCAGAAAAATCGGATTTGGAAAGTTCGCTTTTTGATTTGTCTCCCATGAGTTTTCCTTAAGACGGATTTTCAAGAACGAATTTGGAGGGTCTTTCATAAAAAGTAGTTAACTGTCGACTGAAATTTGTTGTAAGAAAGGTAACTTTCGCAGGTCAAATCACTAGGAAAAACAACTTTTTCGAATTTAAATGTTTATAAGCAGAGATTTGTAACATGCCATTGTTAGTGCTTGAGATATCGATGTAAAAGCAAATTAAAACTTGGAAAACAATCCCGCACTAATATGCATCTAATCACTGGTACATAAGTTCTTTTGAATCAACATAAAAAATTTTTCGATAGAAAAACCGGCGAAATTCGCAACGATTAATATTAGCTATTCATGGATGGCATATCTCGTTTCGTTCGCAGTCGCCAACCGTCCGAATGGAGAACAAATGCGGTAAAAGTGCTCTCTGTCTGTTGACTGATATCGTATTAACACATTGCATTTTATTAGTAAAATATCAAATATGAATGAAAACACCTAGCGCAGTCTGTGATCTCATTGCTGGTTGGACGAATAATTGTCTTCATGAATTAATCGACTGTTCTGCGTGATATCTCATACCAACGGGATCACATCAGTTGACTAAAACCCTGCCAATAATACTTCGGTATTTAGTTACAAGCATTGCCCTGTTCGCGGTAATCAATCTACATGTGCATCATTTTCCAACTGAGTGACTTCCGCAAGCAAATTGCCTATATCATTGATGAACACTGGGAAAAAAGATGGGTGTGACAGCTGGTGTTGAAGGCAAGTGAGGGGAATAAAATGGCAAAATAAAATAGGTCGATTTTATATAGTAACTCTGATTTTTATTATCTTGATCACCATCTGATCCGAATACGGTCTAGAGCCATTTTTAAGTATATCTAATAGAAGAGAAACATGGCGAAATTCGGATCTAGTGGATGAGTGAAAACGGCAGAAAGCTAAATCAACGTGCGAAAAATAATTTCGGTCCTGTGAGCCAGAGCTGAACAAGTTGCTTAATGAGTAAAGTCGACAAAACATCAACAGTGCAGCATGAAATATTCTGCCAAGTGAATTTGGATAAAATCAAAGGGTTGTTCGAAACCACTTGTATTTTATTTCAAAAGACAAATGTCTTCATAAAAACCAGGACACCGTAGGGGAGGACACGACCATAATAAATGGAGAGAGCAATCACCGCAGCACGAACTAACAGGAGTCACCCAAATAAGCATTAACGATCACGTCAAAAGCGTTGTACAACAAACGAAGACCACTTCAGATATAAACAAGCGTAGCGGAGCTACAGCTCAGATAGCACGAATCTACCACCTGAGAGCGATCGTTCAGGACAATGGGACCAACACAACCCGAGGGAGTCCCAAAGGGGCGAAAGCAAGTGTTCGGTACAAAGTCCAATCGGCTCAGGAATTCTCAGCTAGTCAGAACAAGTATCTCGCATGAGAATGGTTTGGAAAAAAACAATATGCATGGCCGAGCAAGGTCTGGACACTGTCCTGGTTCGCTGCCTAATAAACGTGTGACCAACCCGATCGAATTCTTGTTACAATGTGGCTATCTTAAATCATGCGGTAACACTCATTTGTGTGCGTTGAATCAGCGTTCAGTGAGGTGACTAACTAGTACGAACTATCCACGAAGCATGCGACTCCTACTGTCGCTACCGGTGTTAAGTAATTACCGTGAATTCAAATAACGGGTAATTAAATACTCGAATCCGCGGACTAACCTGGTAGCGAGTGGAATAAGTCAAGTCCAGTTCAGTCTCTTCGGTAACAAATCGCATTCCGGGTGTTTTGGTGTTCAGTTTTACATAGACCGCCTCATTCGGTTGCACACGGATGACAAGCTCGTTGCGTTTGACTGAACCCGGCTCAAATAGGCTAACTCCCAACTCTTTGAACTGAATACGGATTTCTGCCTTTTGTTCGTTAAGCGCTGTTGAACATTACGCAAGAATAAGAAAGCGGATAAAAATGAATTTGTTTGGTTTCTTTGTTTGCGACATGATGGTGAAATGTGAATCAGGACCTGGGGTTACAATCACGCAAAACTATTAATGCAATCTGGTCAGCACAACGTTGCTCCCGGTGTCATGGTGCTATCTCATTTGCAGTGGTGGAGCATGTAATTTGTCACTGAAATTAGGTAAGTAAATCTGAGCACGGTGAAATAAATAGTAACAGTGTGTAACAGGAAGAGAGGATCGAAAACCCAATGTCGAACAAGGCCAAGGTACTCTTGGATTGAACTGGCTATGGTTCAAATATCGGAAGTGGGTCACGAGATCCGCGGACAACATCAGTTATCCAGCGAGTAATTCAGGTTGCAAAAAAGAGGAATAGCCATACCATCAGTGGCTCTTTGTGGAAAATGTAGGACAATACTCCCAAAGTAGGCGGCTGCGGACAAGCAGCGCTTGCATTGGAGATGTGGTGCGTTTTGACTGTTAAATGTTCTTCCTGTCAAAATGTCATTGAATTAACAACTCGCTTAAGAGGAATAATTGATTTGATTTTTACTGCGTACGAAACAATATTTCATAATGCTTTGTAACCCCACTTAAACGTGACTGTGACCTCGATCAACCCTAAGCCACCAGATAGTGAAATGGTCACGACTCTGCCTGCTTACAAACTACCGAATGGCTGATGTGCGTTGTGGATGTACGCATGTAATGATACACTTAGTGTTTATTCCTGTCGTGGCGCAGTAGTCATGTGCATCCAACTGAAGTTAGATTGAGTCACACGAGCCCCAACTTCACCTGGATACATAAGCCGCCGTACATAGAACCAATGAACCCATGTAAGTCAAAGAGACTTTACGGTGACACGCATACTGAATACATGACAACACGGACAATATTGGTATACAGGTAGTTGTAAAGATGAATAAAATGGAGAAAGTGAAAATCAACCGATTACCTTTACCAGCCCGCAAAATGAAAGGTACTCCTTCCCACCGTTCATTGTTGATGTACAGCACCATACACACATAGGTTGGTGTTATGGAATCTAAATGAGACGAAAAGAAAGGTGTTTGGAATGACCCGGGAATCAAAAAAACGCAGAAAGACAGTATTAATGAACGACTAAAAGAACCAGTGTGTTGAGTTCAAACCTGAAAAGAAATATGCTGAACCTTCCACAGGAGAATCACGTAGAACAGAGAGAAAAATGGTGATGAGAGAGGAAAACTACGGTCAAGAATATCACGGTATTAGCGATCAGTGAAAAATCGTACTTACTCAAAAAAACGACTCTGACATGTTTCTAATAGTTTATTTGCTAAACAGGATACGAGATTAGCATTGAAGCCACAAGCTTGAGACAGTTTTGACTAAATAGTCAAGACGAAAATGATGATCGACGTTCAAAACCCATCATCATCAACAACAATGAACCACTGTCACAACGAGACTACACCTTGACGTGATGTGACGACTTGTGTGCCCCCACGATCCAACAAGCTATACTGGATGACTTATCTCAAGCCGAACATCCAATCATGCCTGGAAGGTCAATGGGTAGAGGCCTGACGAATTAGTCTCCTGATCCTCCAAGTTGGGGGTTGATCTGAGTTAGCAGCTAAGTCGGAAAAACGAGTGGAAGAATAACTGATCCAAGTAAATGGGCGCCCACTTAGCTATTCCTCGCTGCCTTGCGGTCAGATTCTTGTTGGAATCAAAAGCTTTACTTGAGAACACTAATCGTTCTTCTGCTTAGTGGCTGGACTCCCTAGCAGTACCCGTCCACCAATCCCCATGAGTTACATGCCTACAAATAATTCCATACTGCATCGGTCGTCGCGCACGATAATCAGGACCTCGCTGCCCATTGCATCGAGTGCAGGTGGGGTAGATAGTGATAAGTAGGCTACTGCTCAGAATTCCCTCTCTTTAATTCAACCTGTGTCTTCTGTCACCAACCCAATCTCTTTGCCCCATCTGCCTACCCATAGAGTCCCCACTGATATCACGCCCGATACTCGCAACGATTCGTTGTCAAGTAGTGTAGTAGGTAGTTTTTAGTCTGTTTGCTCATATTTTCTCAAGCCTCGTCAGCCTCTGAATCTCGGTTCCTTCAATGTGCGCCCTCTCACGCAGGCTGGCCAACAGGCGTGTTCGACTCTGACAGTGGACTCACTTTCGAGTGATGTCTGATGAGTGAGTGAAACACGAATTCGGGACTCGAGTAGAGTAATTCAACTAATTGCGCCAAATATCTCTTCCACCTATTTGCTGCACACTTCAGGAGACGAAGCAGCTCAAGCTATGAGTCAGCGTGGTGCAGGAATAGTCTTGAGTGAGAAGGCTGAAGCAGCCCTTTTAGACTGGATCCTAGTCAACAATCGCTTGTAAGCCGTGAGACTGCAGGGATCATTCGGCATCCAGAAGGATAGTTGTCTTAAGCGCAGTTTATGTTATCTCGGCATGCGCTCCAACAGACTGCAGCACTGACATGGAGAAAAACGAGTATTATGATGACCTCGTCACCCTTGTTGGAAAGAACAAACGCGCTGACATTGTGGCGGTAGCGAGCGATTTTATTGCACAAGCTGGAAAACTGGGTTTATCAAAAGCCTGTTTAGGTGGGCACTGCGGCTTGCATGCTCAGTGAACAGATAACGGGGAAAGACTTCCAGTTCTGTGCGGATAGTAACTTATTCCTATCTAGTACGAATTTCCGAGGTAGTTCACATCAAACAGCGACATGGCGCTCTAACTCGACACGTGCTCTGAGTCAGATCGACCATATTGCAGTAAGCTACATTTAGCGAAGTTCTGTTCAAACTTGGTTTTTTTTCCAGATAAGCCCCGCCACTAATGCAAAAGGTGGACGTGCGAAACGTTAAGCCTCATCATTTTTGCCAGCTCCAGTTTAATGGAAGCACATAACCTTGACCTAATTTTGATGAAAACTATTCTTTATCCGCATCAACCTCATTTTGTGCAAAAATTTTCTCTGTTCGGACGTAAAACCTTAAATGAACTTTCTAACGCTTTCAACTCTCGTTCATGACAAGGAGGCGGCAATACGTTTTATTCAAAGCCACGAAGTGATCCATCAGCAACGTTCATGCAACAATGGCCACCAAATGACACTTTCAACTGTTTCTGACAAATGGAGGTGCAATGCCCGACAGTGTCGGCAAGAAATCGGTTTTCGAAAGGGAACTTGGCTGGAGCGGTCTAGGACGGAGGTTAGAGTAGTAATTCTATTCGTGTATCGCTGGTCCAAAAATTTGGCAAAAATCGTATTCTGCTCAGAGGAATTATCTATTAGCCACATGACCGCTGCTGACTGAAAGAAATATCTTCGTGAAGGTTGTGCCTGGCGGCTTTTGCAGACTCCAACAGTTATCGGTGCCCCAGGGCCACACGTTGAGATCGATGAAGCGCTAATATCTCGCCGTAAAATCCACTCCGGAGGGATCTGCTGGGAAACTAAAGAGGTGTTCATGTACACAGTGCCAGATCGAACTGCGGCCACTGTCATGGAAACAATCTAGGCCTGCATCGCTCCCGGCTCAATTATCATATCCGATATGTGGGCATCATAGCAAGGAATTGAAACGTTGATTGACATGAATTATACTCATGAAACGGTTAATCATACCGAAAACTCAGTGGATCAAACGACTGGAGCTTATACACAAACCATCGAATCTCTTTGGCATGTCTACAAGATGCAGAGCAAACGCCAATGCGGCACACGCCGAACTTTAGTGGACAGCTACTTGTGTGAGTTCGTTTGGAGGCAAAGATACCGAAAAACAGGACTGTCCATGCAAATTATTAATGACATGCTCACAATTTCGTTCTCTTCAATAAAAAGTAAAAGTACAAACCTCATACCCACTCTTTTCTAATCTTTGTTGAGTGGCAGGGGTTCATTCTCAGGTGCGTCTTATCTGGCAAAGATCCCAAAATTGTAGATCGTAATGGACCACGGACGTTGATTCGTACCATGTGTTAGTTTTAATGCGATTGTTGCTGCAGCCCAACGGGCGTTGACGCAGGCCACAAACCCGACTGGATGTCGAACGTCTGTCTGAGTCGACTGTTCGCAACAGCTATGAACAGAAACTATCCGAGGAAATAAGAACTTCGACGAGCAGAAATGTGCACGAGCGCTGGGACCAAATCAAACAGGCGATGCATTTGACAGCAGATTTCGCCTGCGGTTCTAGATCCAGCGTTCATCAAAAGCATTGGATCTCACAGGGGTTGCTGGGTCTAATGGAGCAAAAACGCCAGCTGCCTAACTGCAAGGAAGTGAATAAAGTGCGTCGGCAGTCGTAGCGTCAGTTGGCCATAAGCCTTAGGAATGGCCGCAAAAACTGGTGGGTTAAGGCAGCCGAAGAGATGGAAGAAGCGTCTGCCTCAGGTAACAGTCAAAAACTGTTTCAGCTTATACGCGACAGCGGTGGGCGGCGAACTTCGGTTAGCGAGGTCGTGTGCGATAGGAAAGGAGAGCTCATTTATGGTAGACAGCAAGGACGGACCGTTGGACTGAGCATTTCAAGGATCAGTTTAGCTGAACACACACTAACCTATTTAGTCCTATGTCCGCAGCTGTGAATCGTTGAGAGGTATCACTTGAGACCGCAAAGGAAGTGGAAGTGCAGTCGAATATTCGGCTTCTAAAGAGGGGAAAAACAGCCGGTCCCGATGACCTTCCCTCAGTTCTTTTCAAATTGGGCGGAGAAGCTCTGGTGAAATCACTTACCTCCTTGCTTCATGATATTTGGAACGAGGAGCGCATTCCGTTAGCGTGGGACGAGTCACTGATTGTACCCATCTTGAAGAAGGGCACACAGAGTGACTGCAGTAATCATCGTGGGATTAGATTAATTTCGAGAATCACGAAATTATTAGCTTCGATAACGCTGCGTCGTTTGACACCGATTCGCGGGAGTAATATCCGCGAACAGTAGGTCGGGTTTCGTCCAGGTCGAGGATGCATCGACCAAATATTCACTCTCAGACAGATACTTGAAACGCGCCGCACACACCGCCACCCTTCGATCGTGGTCTTTCTCGACTTGAAAGGTGCTTTCGACTGCGCGGATAGACTAGCACTACTCAGTGCTCTTCACCGGAAGGATATGCCAACGCAGTTCGTGAACCTGTACCCGCATACCTATGGTCGCGTGACAGTATCCGATGAACTATCAAGTTCGACAAGAGTGTCCCATCTCTTTATTCCTGTTTAACTTCGTCATGGACAAGGTGATGGGAGATGCTTTAGGAGGTCTCCAAGATGTAGGAACCGAATTGGGAAATGAAGGGGAGTAATGTGACTCCCGATGTCGGCTGCTCGGTTCGACATGTGCTCTGCACTTTCGCAGTGCAAAGTGCTGTTGCACGACTGGACGACAGCGGTGCCATACTTGATGCTGAACGGAGAGGAACTAACGATCGAGGACCGTTTCACCTACCTTGGCAGCTGCTTGTTGAACGATGGTAGCTCGGCAGTAGAGGTAAACAGCGTTTCAGCCGCGTGTTGCGTATGGCGAACACACGTCTACCATACCGTGCCCCATTTTGGGCTCCTCCCACGGAATGGAAGAAGCCATGAATAGGTCAACAGATGACGTGGCAACGCGAGATGAGTAAATGTACAGCGAACCCAGGTACAGTAGGTGTCTCACGCCTTCGTGGTTTGGATCGGAAAGACCCATCAACTAACTGGCTGGAGACACTGAACGATATGGCAGTGAAACGTGATCGTGTTGTCATTTTCTATCGAATCAGAATGATTGAAATAGTGCGTTTGTACAGTTATTCTGTGTTTCGTGTGTTGGCCGCAGCGGCGCCTTATATTTTCCCGCCTCTGTAGGTCTACTCTCTGTTCCCCTTGGATATTCACTCTTTTTATAGAAACTTGTAACTTCGAGGAAAAGGCAGCGGTCGGTGAGGTTCGCCTTGCTGCTGAACGATGATGATGATAATGAATCTGCACCCCGACGTGGTGTGACGGTTCGTTTTCTTCCACTGGCTATAGAACTGCACAGGATGGCTTCTTCAGCACCGGCGCTATTACGAATCAAAATACGGTGTACCGTTAGCCGAAGATGTTTAGCTAGATTTGACTGAACGAAGAGGAGTGTAACCATATCGCTTTGGCCTCGGTAGTTTAATCCGGCCTGGGACATTCATGCCCCTTAAACAATCGTAAAATTGCAAAATTAGACATTCCTTTTTAACAGGTTCAATATTTTTCCGTCAAACTTCGTGTTGGTATGTCTACAGGCAACCACCATATGAGCGCTGTGACACAAAACGTTTACCTTCGCTTTGATTACAACGCTTTCGTTTAGTCCAAGCGGATAGACTTTCCTCTACTCAACCTATCCTTAGACAATGGTGCCCTTTTCAGACGTTATCTTGAAGCAGGTTCCCTTTGTTTCCACTCGCTCCCTCATTTTCCAAATCAGTCGATTTTTTTTATCTCAACGTGAAGAAAACTTTCGATCTCTTCTATCACATCGAAACCGTTCTCATGAGGCAGGAGAATTGTATGACTAAAAATCATACCAACGAGAACCATCCACGATCGGCTGGTCCGGCCAACCGCACGTCTCCTACATATAGATGCTTGCAAGAAATTTTCATCAAAGATCCATCCTAGTTTCCACATAGCAACCCCTTCAAATGTCATTCCAACTTCAAAACTCAACCTTTCCATCGCACCGTTCTTTGGAGAGCACAGACGACTCCTGTATCCTACCTCGATAGTGCACTGGTGAACAAAGATCTGGTCACTACTGAGCTACGGGATCGCAGCATATTCTTATTCTAAACATTCCTACCACTGCTACTACTTTACCAAAAGTAGTTGCCTGGAAAATCCAAAGCATACGGTACAGCACATTGCTCCGGCAGCATAGGTTCTTGGACGTGGTTCAGAAATATGAACGATGTGAGTGCAAGACACTTGATAACTATGGGCGCTCTACCGCCGATGTCTTTTTATTTTTGCCAACAAGTCGACAATGATGAGCTAGTACATGAAGTGCTGGGAACATGCTAATTTTGATAAGTTAAAATGATTGGAATCCAGGCCCACAGTTTGACTGTCTCGGTGTAGCTGGTCTTTGAGGTCAACGTAGACTCTTAAGTTGGGAGCAATTCCATCAAGAGAGAGCTGGAGACAAGGCGTTACGACTAAATGTCAAGACCGAATGCAATCCTGTATCCCAAACAAAACCGGAGCATAGCAGAGGGTTAGTGGTTCTTGGGACTAAGAACCGTACTGATTATTCCCAAATGCCCGATTCAAATGTCTTAGAGGCAGTGAGCATAAATCTACACTTTCGATTCAATCTCACGAGAAATGACGTAAAAGGAAGAATTTTTAGAAACAGCGAGGATGATGATGTTGGTGGTGAAATCGGAACCTAGTCTGTTGGCTAACAGCGCTGTAATGCAAAAAAAATCGGATAGTTATTTGACAACAAAGACAAACAAATTAGCTAACCGTTCGGAACAGTAGGATCATCCACGTAGGAGAGTGAAGCTGGTGGTTCTTTGGCATCAGGGTTTTTGACGTACTGTCCAACAACCACATTGTCCATAGAAACTGATTCTACATAGCGTAGGACACGCACCTGCAACAAACAGAAAAATGAAAAAAAAAACAATTTTTGCTTGGATAATTATCTCATTCAGTACCAACCTGTTCGCAGTCAACTATATACAAAAATCAAAGGAGATTCGACGAATTAGTCATGGTTCCAAACGGAGATATCAGGCTTGCCCATCAGTCGAAAATTACATCCAGGTCTTCATCCAACACAACGAGAGAAAACCGAGCTACCAACTTCTATTCAGGCACCCACAGGTACTGCTCATTCAAAAGACTGGTCATGTCATGGACTATAAATCACCCACAAACAGGTCCGCTCAATCACTATCAGCGACTAAAGCATGAAGGGGTAACGAAACAGGGAAAATCGTCAATCGTCTGTGTGAAGTGACGTTTTAGTCAGAAGAAAAAACATTCCAAAAACATTCTTATCAAGTTACCAAAACCACGTGAATTCAAATTACTAACGACGTGTGGAAATGAGACAGACTAAGGCTTAGATCTTGAATTCGAGATAACGATTTTAATAAAAGTGCAGTGTGTTCTGTTGGCCCAAATGTGAGGCGCACACTACTTACTAATACGAATCAAACCCTCAAGCAAACCTGGCTAGTCCATGATGCCGATGTTGGCGAGTACCAAAACAGAAGTACCTTCTGCTGTAAGTGTTCAAGTAGTGGGATCCTATGTTCCGGGCGATGGTTGCCCTTTGCATGTCACTAACTACTTATTGTACTACCTCTACTATTGCAAAATACCTATGCCCATTGGGTATAGAATCGAGTACGATGGCTGCTGATAAAAAATCACACATGGTGCTTTTTCAGCAATCAGATAACAAAGTAGAAGTCGGTGTACAAACTTAGTATATCACAACCTACTAGAAACACTACGTTAGATGTGGACGTTTTGGTTACCATGGGCTATTCTTCTAAAGATTGATTTCGGGAGGAAACTTCGTATGCAAAACCGGTCTTGAGGAACGTGACTTGTGGTGACCGAAACGTGGACAACCAGAAAACCAATCCCATTACGTTGTGTGATTAAACAATAACATGCAGTCAATCGGTCATTCTATATCTCGTGCACGGATGTTAAGGCCTAACGGTTCAGTGACGCTTCATTCAGTTACGGATTTTGTGTGTAAGCGAATGTAAATGTGTAACTATCACAAGCGTTTTGCTTCCTTACGCAACTGACCTATTAGATTGTCGGTAAATTTTTTTCAGTTGATTTTCTCAGCTGACTGATAACGTTTGTCCAGTGAGAGCACATAGTAAATCATGCCGAATGCTGTACAGCTCAGGAAAGAAAATTTCATTAGATTCTGTCTCATTTCAGTCAGTATCCCATTCCAATAATCTATTATCACCGTACTTTACAATGGAAAATGATAATTTTATGGCTTTTGCATAGTTGAACTTTTCATAGCTTCAAAACGATCGGCTTCTTCTGTTGTCTTTGAGGCAGTGCTTCGGTGCCAACAGAGGATGGATACGATCGATCAAGTGCGAAATTTCTACATATGCTGAAGTAACAGAATGCCTACGTTGCTGCACGGTAGCACTGTGAAGTCATTGAAGTTTATAATACTAAGTAAGATGGAGAGAATATGAAATCCGTAGCCTCAGGAACTTTTAACTGGGGCGCCACACGGACTGAGTGAATTTGTGACTCGCTTGGTTAGATGCACGAGGACGACAATCCAGTCAGCGAATCGGACGATATCCAGAGTGGATTTAATGAAAAGGTATTCCATACATAAGGACAATTCACAATTTGATGAGAAACAAGAGAAAGTATCAAGGCTCAAAAGACGGAAATATACAGCGGGTACATAGACTTCCCAAAAACGGTATCAGTACAGTGATGCATTCAACCAATCCGTAAAAGTGGGTGGCCGAGGGTAAAGCGTTCAAAAAGTAATCTTTGGACAAAAAAACTATTGCCGATTGTGAACATTTCACTGGGGGGTTAACAATTTTGAACATAACCACAGTGCGTAAGTGATTAAATCGTGACGATTCGATATGAATGTCATAGGCTCAGGTGTTCCCACCGCCGATCACTCACCCATTTCGACAGCTATTCACCATTCCTCATCCTTCTGATGAAAACCTCGCACGTTGTGGCAGCACTTACGAAGAAAAAGCAAAAATCGAACAAGGCTAATAAGTTCAGGAAAGTTCTTGTGTACTGGCAAAGGCCCAAGATGGTTACTCAAGATATTTCCAACCTATAATGCGAGGCATTCATCAGTCGGACAATGCGTGTAAGCCTATTCTATATGATCTGAAACACGCACTTATAACAAACAGAAAAACTAAGCATCTATGGGGTAGCCCGAGGCTGAAAAATAGTCACTGGACAGATGTGAACCAATGGAAGTTGGTAGATGACCAAACAAGGCACAATAAATACGTGAACTGGAAATTTCGCGGACTAAATGATGCGCCAAACAGGACTAAGTACAAAATCATCGCCGTTCAACGTAAAACAAAACAGCAAGATCGGCTGACCGATGACTTTTTAAACTTTGCAACAAGAAGGAACAATAAACAAGACGAATGAGAAGTATACCTACGCGGACGGGAAAAGAAAGGGGCGTCCTATTAGGCAGGCTACAGTTGAATATTTGGTGGTCGAATTTTGGAGACTCCAACCACAAAGGAGCTGTGCAATTCCCCATTCCGCGATACCACGTTATCTACTGATATAAACGTGGCTGCTTTCACTCAGATGAAGAAATGGAAAATGGGGCACGACGTGGCAGATGTAAGGTCATCGCACACAGAGCATGTATGTGCTAATCTGCTTGCAGAACCTGTTATCAGAACAACGGAGAAAAAAACGAAAACGATGCAAAGGAAAGAGAATATAAAAAAGATGTGTGTGTAGGTTTTACCACACATGGCATCTCTTTCAGGCTCCTACTCCACCTCACCGACTATTGGTCCTTTTGCACGGTTCTTCTGTGGGATTTTTTAATCCTCAGTCACCCAGTGCAAATTAGCCAGGGTGAACGTTCACCATTTGCGCAAACGGGTATCATCCAAGGGCGGCAGAACCACTCTAGACTTGCCGGAAACTAGTTGATCGATTCTTAAGGCTTCCGATGAATCTGGCCTGATCGTTGTGAAATGGCAAGAGATAATGGTCATATTTTGTTGACGGCCACATTAGCCATGTCAAAATGCCACTAGCAGATCTGCAGTATTTACGAAATACTGCAGAAAGGGGGAAGTTGTCCAGACCAAAACAACCTACCACACCCGCGAAAGTGCAAATGCTTATTCGTGGCCACATATTCAGTGAGCCTGAGCCGACCTTGATCACGGTGATCAGCAAGTTCAATTATTGAATATTGCAGTACCAACGGAATAAAATTCTGCAACTGGACAGCGCATCATCTTCCTGGAAGCGTGAAAATGATCATTTCATGGGAATCACCGTATCAGAAAAGAGCTCAGATGCTCTACAACATATCTAATATCTATTCATTCGAATTTGTTTGTACTGACGCTGACGCGGTCTGTCACGATATCGTCCTATCCCGAGGATTCCCTTGCAAGACAAAATATTACTACTGAATTCACGGCTACTGGAAACAATATAAGTAGAATGAAATCGAAAGCAAAAGTTTTGACGCGAACGGTGCAGTTCATATTCCACCGATACATTGTGGGTTTGGGAAACGAAATCGCCCGAGTAAATCAAAACAGCTCATCCAGTTACGTACTAAGCACAAAGAATCAACTTTTGTTGTAAAAAAATCCATATGTTTCTCAGCCACCTCCTTAAGTATGGAAAAACATGTTCACGCAATTAACGAACTACATCATCCAGCCAGAGTCGTAAGAAGCATTTGACTGTTATTGTGAATGATATAATATTAATAACACAGCGTTGTTGGTAGATGTAATGCGCCAACGTTTCGACTACCGTGATTGTAAAACTTGCCTTGAGAAAGACTACCCACGGTAGTCGAAACGTTGGCGCATTACATCTACCAACAACGCTGTGTTATTAATATTATATCATTCACAATAAAAACCAATACATGGCGCATCGATTTTTCGATACACTCCTTACGTCGTTTGGTCCAAGCATTTGACTGCTTGAACGAATCGTTCGGACTGCCACTTTAGATAATAAACAAAAGCGGCACCTCATTCGTTCATCATGCTTTCACGGATCTGGGCTCAAAATACGGTGGTAAATCATTAATAACGTGAAACACATTATCAAAGGATGATCGAATCGATCAACGAACGGAGTCCAAAACGTACAGTAAATGATGCACATTTCGGACTTCCGCTGTAACAAATTACCGTCCAACTCTTATGTAACATTACGATTCGGTTACCACTATATCATCAAACGTTTATCTCAACGACTTTCGTCGTTCTAATTTCCCCAAAAGTGATGCAAAATTAAACATCTGCCAGCGGACAAACACAGTGATTCGGTTTCTTCTTTCAAACCATTGTTATATAACACTACCCGAAAAAGTTGGCGTTCAAAGGGCCCATCTTAATGAGACTGTGCAACCCAGTTCTGTGTGCACAGGGGCTACTTACATATGTTAGGTATTTGCCAAGGCGAAAAAATTATTTCTTCGGTGTAAGAAATTCAACCGTCACGTACTTTCACTGTTGTTGGAAACTTAAGATAATACAATTCTCAAGCAGCTTAACGTAAACAGTTTAGAAGAATGACAAAACGCTAACGTCTCACAGTACTGGTCTTTTGTTTGCCCTATTTTACAAGGGATGTTTAGTAGTTTCTAACTCCATCAAAATGACGATTTAAGCAGATCACGTAAAAATACTTATCAGACTAGGCTGATTTAACAAACGATCTGTCGTTTGCTCTTCAGGCAGTCATCTTCCACACAAATGCAGAACTGACGTGATCATACCAAATTTTTCCGTGCAGTAGTCACGGGAACGTGGTAAGTCGAACGTGTCAGTGATCTCTGAATAGACAGATCAGTGGCCATCCGGGACGCTAAGGCGATCATTTTATCGTGACATCGACCCTGACCTCAATTTTTATTTAGAGCTATCACAAAATATATGGATTGCACATGTGATTAAGTATGATATGGTATGCAGTCGTAAGCTCGGTCATGCGCACATACAGCCATGACGACTAAGACGAATGGGGTCTACTGATTTAGACCGATCGTTTCTATTCGAGTAACGCTTGCCATTAGTTAGACAGAATGAAAATCAAAATGATTTCCAAATAAAGCATGTATGGTATAAAATTACACCAAAATCGAAGAAGCAGATTTTTTCGTTTTCGTACGATTAAATCCGCACCAATCGTATTATATAAGAGAACACATGGAGATCTTTTGCGCACAGCCTCTGCTACTGATGCATTCGAGTTAATGTGAACATAGCGACTCATTTCTTCCAATTCCCGACTTGTCCTCTTGTGAAATCAATTTGTTTTTTTATTGTTTTACAAACGGCAGTTGTTCGAATAAAAAACAAATTGCCACAATCAGTAAATGGAGTTCGCTGTAGTTGCCATATATGCGGGTATTTGATCACGAACGCGCACTCGATTACACATCACATCACACTGGATCACATGTTCAGCGCAAACGGCTTGAGATAATGATAAACGAAAATCAGGGTCAAGGTCGTTGTCATGGTAAAATGACTGAATGCAGGACCAGAATGACCCCTGATCGAGTGGCTCGTGTAAGCGTCCTATGTATCAGCGACACGCTCGAGTTGTCAAGTTGGTGTGATTGTTACGCGCAAAAATGTGGTGCAGTCACATCAGTTCTGCAACTAATTCGAAAATGTTTGATCAGACAGAACTGAACCGCCTGAAATCTAATACATACATAATTATTCCGATGGAAGCGAGTAAGTGTATTTTACATCAAGTAAAGCTAGTAAGCGCTCTGGTGTGGCCCAAAATCTCACGATTTAGACAGTTCATGACTAACGGATGAATCCGCATAAAAACAAGCACAGAAAAAACAATATTTGTTAGATCCCCTGTAAATTCCTGAGGTTAATTTTCAGGAGACGTTAGTTTTGTCATGACAATCGTGTTTTGATTCACAGAAATGCACATAGGTGCTGACTCTATTCCGGAAGAAGCAAATCGAAATCTGTCGAGAATATTACACGTGTTAGTCACCGGAAACAAACAGAACCAGGATATGCGACAACTGTGACACGAGTTGGAGGATCATTTTTTTCCGCAGACCAAATTGGTCATGTTTCTCGGATGAATTCGTCTTCGCTAAGCTTCGTTCGTCCAGGCCCCAACGATCTCATTTATTTTGTTGCTTATTTATATTTATATTGCGGTCGATCTCTTGCACACTTCGACAACATCGAACCTCAGCAAACTTAGGCGCTCATTTAATTTTTTCCGCAATTGCCAGAGAAGTTTCGAGGAAATGTGCGAATTCAATCCAAAGAGGTCTGCCTTTTCCACAGTGTACGGAGAAATCATGATATCTTATACTAAGAAGTCGATGATGCGCCTCAAGATATTAGCCAATTAAGCCCATCAAACGTATCGCCCAACATGGTCAGTTCGTCACCTTGTGCAAATGACAGGCGGAGCACGGACGAAGAAAAATATGGAGCGACGGATCACATGAACGGATTCCGCGTCGTACTAGTATCATGTAACTTTTGCAAAGACACTGAAAGTCCCAGGATCGATGTCCAAAGATTCCTTTCACGATTGAATAAAATCAATAAACGCTTTGACTTACTCGAAAAGTGCGAATTTCCGTTCTGATTATGATTAGGGAGTGTCTACGTGACGTCGAATTGGCTGGTAACATATGGATACCGATGTTCTTTACGAAAGAAAACACAATAGGGCTTCACTTCCACTTCTGTAGATCAAAACTCTCGTATGTCGAATCAATCGAGTGAGACTTGAGACGCTGGGAGAAAGCCGCGACATTTGCTACCGTGACTAGTGTTGCAATATCTGAAACGGATAGCTCTGTACCCGAAGTGAAGCTCAAAATTTAACGCAAACGTTCGCCCGCATCTCCGTAAACCCGTTAGCTGGTAACCTCGTGAGTCAATGGCCCGGCTGTGACAAGTGAATGGTATCCTGAACCTAAAGAAATTACGGCGGTGATCAAAACACCGAATGAGATGTCATCATACACACAAACACACACACGTGATGAACAAGTCAATTCTCACCGCTGATCAGGAAACCGGATAGTATGATGTTTCTTCTATCTGAGACCGGAAATGTTCTGTCTTTGTGGAAGATGCCAGCACCCGCACCAGAAAGTTGTTGAAGAATTGCTCAAACATGCACAGAACATCATGTGCACGCGAAAAGTTATATTCAAAATATGAACTGCAATAACAATTCGAACATTGTGGGTTATGTTAGCTGAAGTATTCGACCGCGGGAAAATCCGCATTGTGGGACTCGCAGTACATATCCCAAACTAGGTGCAGGAAAGGTACGTATCTAAAGATTGAAATCAATATAAAGCGATTATTCTTCAACTATATTAGAAGTATATCAGGATTAGTTTTTCCATACTGATCCGACATCATGTTACACCATTCTCTGTTTGCTATTTCCCAAACTATTGGACATTAATTCGTCTGTTTCTCGTATTAATAAATATATATGTGGTGCAATTTAAAACAAAAAGAGCAGACAGTATGTCCCCTAGATATGCTACAAAGACTGGGTGAACATACACGTAAATATGCACCTAGTCCCGTGAGAATTTGATCTCAATTCGCGAACCTTCAGCGACCCTTTACCCACGATCCGTCTGTCATTGGTCTCTACGCTCCAACTTTGCCCATAACGATGAAATTGACACAGACCAAAAAGTATCGGAATATTATGAGGCCAAAAGGTGTTGTAAGGCTGTCCAAATATACTGTGCACCTCTCCCAGTGGGTTTAAAAGAGGGTGGACGGTGTGAGACAATTGCCGGAATGGTGCACAACTACGTACCCGATTCCCTTTGGTAAACGATGTGTTACTTCCAAAAAGGTCACTTATTTGTCCCACGGTATCGCAATCGTGTATCAGGTCCACGAGCTGGAAGGTTTCCCTTAGGTTTTTCGCTATGAAATTCGTTTGAACGTTCTAGAATAAAATCTGATTCTGTCACGTTGAAACGAAATATGCGAGAAGTAATCGGCTGTCTCTTTGAGTAGATTATGTAGCCAGATGGCAACTGCGTTCAAAAAAGGCATTCTTTATGGGCCGGATAAAGACGATCGTTGGAAGTTCAGAAGATTCACAAAACAGGCCATTACGAAATAGAAGGACAAGCTGGGAGCCACCCTGAGGAAAGCGAGAGCGCAGCTCTTTTTCCCAGTGGACTCCTCCAGTTAAACCACGGGTGCAATGCCCCTGGAGGTTTCGTTTTTAAGACTCAATTTTCCTAATCGGGCATTTGGGAAAGATTAGTTCAAAACGAAAATACATTATGAAAACCTATATCCCGAACTAATCTATCAAGCTCTACGGCCCTAAAAGCGATTCAATATTCCAAGACGACTTCACTAGATTATACCTACTAGCACTGTCGCGTTTTCGAAAATGTTCCAACCATAAAATACAAAGAAGTACTGAAAAATCTCGGAAAGGAAAAAGACAGCAACATAAAATAAGAGCTCAGGAGTCGTGGTTATTGGTCGGTGAAGCAATCCTGAATACACTGGCAGCGAACTTGGAGATATCACTACACTTAGCAGGATGCAGAGGGAGGACGCAAAAAAACCAAACCCATTGGAGGCAGTTGGCTCAATTTCTCAGACATTTGAAAGGTCAGAGCTACGCATTAGGGCTATCAGTAGAACACATACGAAACACGTGACTTGATTTATCAAGTCTTTGAGGACTGCTAGAGTCTGCAGACCAGTAGTGCCTCTGAGGTCACCTTACCACTCAGTGGAGCAGTGGCTTGTGGATTTGTTAGAACCCGCTCTGACGCGCACCTTACTTCACATCCTAAGGGGTACCTTCCAGTTCGCGAACCAAATACAAGGAACTGGCAATACAACAGAGATAATAATGCCATCGAGTGGCATGCGAGTATATTGACGGTGCGCCTTGTGTGCAAAGGTAATGATAAGTTGTACTCCAGGCAAAAAACTTAGCATGAATCCAAAACGGATGGAGTAAAACAGTAAAAATCTCTCACCAGTTCTACTTAGGGCAAAAAGTTCAGGTAAACAAATATACTGACAATGCGAGGCAAAATACAATCGATAAGAACGCACAACATTTTTAGAAATAGTTAATTTACCGGACACTGTCACATGGGATGGCTACATCTCACTTTTTCAGCTAGGTCTGGAAAAAAACCATGGCGAAGGTAAACTTCTTTCGACACCCGTGCATCTTAGAGTCTTCCTAATTTTCGAACTGAATGACCAACAACGGAATGATGGACATCTGTACTCCAGCCTAGAAAATAAAGAGCCGTGACTAACGGATCAGTCTCAGTTTCTGCTTCTACATTTATCAACTCATCACAAACGTATTCTGATTTTCGTTGGCATCTTGCACTATCCAATTGTAGTGAAAGGAGAAAATACTAAAATCAAATCAGAAGAACTAGGAAGAAGCAGGAATATTTCGAGCCCAAAAATACCATTAACCGTAACGTTTCATCATACCGCCTAAGATCTCCCACTATGTCATTCGAGGGATCTGGTGGACTTGAGGCCAGCAACTGAACATAAACCATTCAAGATAATCCCTTTTTAAAGTTCAGGAATGATCATATTGACCACTGCTGCAACTCCTAACTACCTCACGAGCAGCTTACATTAAGGCAGTCGATCTACGAGTATGTCTGAAACAGCAAACGCAAATTCAGAGTCTGCTTGATCGACCGAGCTCCATGCAACACTGAAGAGCAAATGTGACAGAGAAGAACTGTGGTGTAAATCATATCTGATAATGAAATCGATTGAGAAATATCCTTGATCAAGAGGTCGGCTTCGGATGTTCGAATACAGTGATCGGAAAAGATAAGCGAATTTCTCCGACGCACCTTTTGATGAACCAAAGATAGATTGGACAATGACCAAAAAGTTGCGAGTTTTGGGTACACCTCGATGGCAAAATTTATGCTTTGCCGATTGTGTTCAAAGACAACAGTCAAAAAGTGCACACGGTAAAATGGAGTAAAACCTAGCCTGGATTCAAAATAGGAGCACGCAAAGTGTCTAATGGTGCGGAACAAGGGCGCCGTAGGCCGAGAGGTGAAGGAAATCTTGCAAAAGTAGATAAGATCGGTCATTCACATGATTTTTTGCGACCCATTAATCGTACGCCGTACTCGGATAAGGGTATAAGAAAACAAATGACTAGACCGTAATACGAATGAGAGGTGGGATATTTCCTATGTCGCTTCGTGCTTCAAACAACAAGGGAAAGATTTCTTGAGTTAAGTTGGATATGTATGCTATTGTGATATGCATAGTAAGAACAATAAAACGAGCAGGAAAAGCGTAAACATTGGGGTGTGAGTGTGTATGCCAGTAAACTAGTGGCTTTCAACCGCCAGAGGGTGCAGTAGTGAATGTGTCCTCACGTACAAAATGAGAAGGGGACGAAAAAGGAAATGTCCAAAATCGTAAATTACAAACCACGGAACAAGACTTGGTAAGGGAAAATGAAGAGGTCTGTCGTACAGCATTTTCGCATCTCAGAAATTACACATTTGCAAAGAGCAGCGAGTTCTTCAATCAAAGAGTAGAAAAAGTTAGGGCGTCGCTCGAGCCTTGGGGGAAGTAAACACAAACGAAAGTTTTTCGTAATTAGAGAAAACCTCTGCCGATTTCCTTATCCGGGTTAAAACGACCAATTCCGAGGAAACTCTCTAAAAACGCAATTCCAAAATAACGAATATTACCATCTGGTTGACAATATTGTACAACAACCGGCGGGGCAAGAAATCACATAGCGCGTTGTGTAACAAACACAACCGAAGATATAGACCTCAACGAATACACAAGTCGTCCACAGGGATAAACACGCTCCTTCCACCTAACTGAACATGAGAACAGATTTAGCGAGCTTTGGTTTTAAACAGGGAAGGTCATTTATGGCCCTATAAATGATCGTAGCACGATGGTCGCAGATGAAAGGATTAGCGATCAAAAACATGCCATTCTGTTCCCCAAGAACAAATGGAATAATGCAGACTACAAGTGCACAAGTCCAGTGCAAGTCTCGCTCCCAAATTTATTTTATACCGTTAACGAGAGGGCTTGAAGATATGCTAGATTCTGACAGAAATGCTTTTTGAATTTCGAAAAACGGGAATTCGATGATGATTTTGGGAGGGGATTTGAAGTCCGTAGCCTGGGCTGGTATGGTAGAAAATAACAGAACTTTACAAGCCCGTAGAAACGTTCGGTATGAAGTGGTACAATTATCAGGTCAGAATTTACAAGGGAAATTTCATTATTGCCGAAATCCGCATTGTGTCCCAAAGAAAAAAGAATTCGAATTAAGGCTAACACATTGCAAGATTCCGTTGCACAACTGCAAACTAGTGGCTGACTAAAAGCTCAACAGACTAAATTCAACTGATCATTCGACAAGTAATTCTCGTTGGAGTTCAAAAGCCAAGATGCGCTTCAAACGAATCAAGATAAGGATAAACTAATCCGATGCGAATTTGTTCAGATAACTGCTAACCGAGGATTCAAAACTTCCTTGACAGCATGAAGCTTCAATTTATTCAGGAAACCAAAGGTTAGAATTTGCATGAAACACCTTATTCGTGTCTGTATATGTTCTCCCAAGAAGCCATTCACTACTGCGGTCTCCACGTTTTCGCAGGCTTAGAACCCCTTTGGATTGCAGATACCTTCGAAATTCTTTGCATATCTAAATCAGTGCCTACTACTCTCGTGATTGGTTAACATTAACAACCTACAAGTACGACGTCCTTCAACTTATGAGATTAGCCGCCAAATTGATAAACTATTGGCCATAAGTCATTCTTTCACACTTATATTCCACAGACAAACCTGTAACAAATACTGATTTTTACTTCCCCTAGATGGCATCTGACTCATCGTTTGCATAGTGCTTTTGTTATTTCATTCCCATTCATTCGCTGGATCCCGAATATACCCGAGCAAAATAATATTCTGTTCTCTTTCTGGATTAGATACTGATCCGTGGAGGACTGGATAGAAGCGAGAGTACTTTTTGTGTTATTATTTAAAGTTTGATCTGTATTTATTACCTGATGAGTCTGTAGCAACAACCGTCATCGATTCCACTCATTTTACTTCCATTTTATCGGTGCACTGGATTGAAACGTGTTCCTTTCACAGGTTCACCATACAATATATTCGAATTAAAGGATGGCGTTTCAGTGACTTCAAGAAATATAAAATAGAGCGCTATTCAGTGAATCACATGATAACCGCAACATTGCAAATTATAATAACCTCGATGCAGTAACATGACAAAACAGGCCCGGAGACCACATGACGGTGATGGAGGAGATCGTTGTTCAATCTGACAGTAAACCAGTTTAGTGTGTGAACATGAGTGTAACTGCTCCTGTAGGTTCAACTTATCCGGAATATAACCTCTGCACTTGACGGAAGCGCCTTTGATAAAAGGGAAGAATAAACGTCACGTGGCACGTACAAGCAAACATACTTGCCAGCATTATGACTCAATCACCAACAGACCACGAAGGAATGATAAAAAACGGCAACACTGATAGCAAAAAGAAGATTGACACTGAATAAGTTCTGGGCCTATGACAAAAGGAATCCGCGTTTGATCTAGTCATATGAACTGATGAGAATTATCATGGCTGCGCCGGACCTTTGCCAATCAACAAGTGAATGACGATGAAAATGGATTTCTGGCATGGGGCGCACAAAAGGTTTAGTGACGATTAGTTCTTCCACAAAAAGATGAGCCTGGGAATTACGAAATCAAGACGATTACAGATTATGCTTTGACTTGTTCTTGCAAACGAAATAGTTACTAATTTTGTGTCCTTTGTGATTCGTTCGTGGCCGAACAATAAGATTTCTAATGTGTCCTTGATTTATTTTTACTTTCGACGAGCACAAAACAGCTCTACGAAATTTCACATTTGGACCACCGTCAGTAGTAATATCCCTAACCGGAAAAGTAACCAGTATAGGCAGAAGCCGAAACCGTGACATTCAACTAGAAAAGCCAGAATGCTTACCACTTGATGTCGACCGAACAACCAACACGAGCATTTCACGATGAACCTCAGAAAAGAAGGCAAACATTGTTTTGGAAAATTAAAAACTCTACTTCAATGAAATCTCCTTTGACCTGTGCATGTATCTTTTAGTCGAAAAAAGCAAAGATAGAGCATCGGTGATATCACCAACTCTAAAGGCTGCTTGGCTATGTTGAAGTGACAACAAGGAGCTCACCTTTTCATCGCGAATGTCGTCAGCCTGAATTGATCGAGGTCGCTCCATTGCAATAAGTGAAAGAATTTGCATCAAATGGTTCTGGACTACATCCCTTGAAAGAAGGTATGCCATTAAATACAAGCACAGATGAGGATAATAATGATAATAATAATAGAGATGAACTACAGAACCAAATAGAAATCAAACAGAAAACACTGACAACCATTCCACGAAGCAACATTACAGACTATGAGAAAATCCACTATAGGCAAGCGAAGCGCAACGGCGTAACCGCAATGAAACCCGTTATATTAACCTCGAGGGTAACTCGCTTCATTCACCGATAACTTTTGCATTTGAAGGTTCAGTTTCAGTCCAATTTGGACAACCATTAAGCTTGCGCAAACGTGTTCTGGTCGTGGCTGCTGCCTCATAGGATCATCTGCTCAAATAGAAGAAAGAGTGGAATAGTTGGGTTTGAAGGAGAAAATAATATTAACCATTGCTTCCGGGGAGCTTGTGGACTCCAGGACTCCAGCCCGGTGGGTTAGCTACCCGTACACGAGCCAATCCACTGGTTAAAGTTTTTAAACTTATTTGCCACTTCATCGACTGATAATATCGAGCCACCTTCCCACCATCACTTGCCTCGAAGAACAGCGTAGAACGAGACAGTCGTTTTGTGCACATCCACAAAACATGTCCCAACCATCTGAACCTATTCCGATTCACAGCGTGTTCTAAGGACTGGACAGTATGACCCAGTACCTTGCACCTAACTTCAGAGTTATTGACGAAATTCTCTTACCATATTCTACCAATAATACCAGAGCAACAGTATTCAAACATCGCTCTCAACTGCCATGATTCGGAGCCGCTAAGCAATACCGACCTCACTATTGCCGTATACACTCGATCCTTGGTCGATAGAAGGATGTCACGCAGACGACACAGATGCTTCAAATTAGCAAATATCGATCGGGCTTTCTGTACGCGACGACCACCAGGTGAGATACAACTACTCCAGTAACGGGGTCACGGTTGTCGGTTCCCCCTCCGCCGTGTAGTGAGCTCTGGTGCCTATGGGACATGTCCCTTCCAATGCACTCGTGTTCCAAGCATGTCGTTAGAAAAATTGAAATGGATCATTTGAAATTTCCGGAGAGGAACGAAACCGACTGAGGGACGCCAGTTCAGTTAATTTATGCACGACGGAAGATACGATGACCAGGCGGAGGTTATTAGATAAAATGTTTCAGAACGAATGTTTGTGGATGAGTACGACGATTGGAAGTTTCCAG
>LUCM01011360.1:112965-186941 GCA_008360955.1 Fasciolopsis buskii
CTGGAAACTTCCAATCGTCGTACTCATCCACAAACATTCGTTCTGAAACATTTTATCTAATAACCTCCGCCTGGTCATCGTATCTTCCGTCGTGCATAAATTAACTGAACTGGCGTCCCTCAGTCGGTTTCGTTCCTCTCCGGAAATTTCAAATGATCCATTTCAATTTTTCTAACGACATGCTTGGAACACGAGTGCATTGGAAGGGACATGTCCCATAGGCACCAGAGCTCACTACACGGCGGAGGGGGAACCGACAACCGTGACCCCGTTACTGGAGTAGTTGTATCTCACCTGGTGGTCGTCGCGTACAGAAAGCCCGATCGATATTTGCTAATTTGAAGCATCTGTGTCGTCTGCGTGACATCCTTCTATCGACCAAGGATCGAGTGTATACGGCAATAGTGAGGTCGGTATTGCTTAGCGGCTCCGAATCATGGCAGTTGAGAGCGATGTTTGAATACTGTTGCTCTGGTATTATTGGTAGAATATGGTAAGAGAATTTCGTCAATAACTCTGAAGTTAGGTGCAAGGTACTGGGTCATACTGTCCAGTCCTTAGAACACGCTGTGAATCGGAATAGGTTCAGATGGTTGGGACATGTTTTGTGGATGTGCACAAAACGACTGTCTCGTTCTACGCTGTTCTTCGAGGCAAGTGATGGTGGGAAGGTGGCTCGATATTATCAGTCGATGAAGTGGCAAATAAGTTTAAAAACTTTAACCAGTGGATTGGCTCGTGTACGGGTAGCTAACCCACCGGGCTGGAGTCCTGGAGTCCACAAGCTCCCCGGAAGCAATGGTTAATATTATTTTCTCCTTCAAACCCAACTATTCCACTCTTTCTTCTATTTGAGCAGATGATCCTATGAGGCAGCAGCCACGACCAGAACACGTTTGCGCAAGCTTAATGGTTGTCCAAATTGGACTGAAACTGAACCTTCAAATGCAAAAGTTATCGGTGAATGAAGCGAGTAAAGTACGAGGTTTAAATAGGACGATGGGTGGGTCACCAACGTGGGCTTGCATTTCTTAAGTATCTCCTTTGCGTGTTTACGCACTTGATCTGCCTTGACGTCGGGTCGACGGTGATAAGTACTAATGATGGAATACAAAATGCATCACATCTATGACATCTGCTGCAAGTGTGCGCTGCGGAACGGGTGCATCATCGAAGATCATTTTGGATCGGAGTCACGTATAATTTAAGTTTGGCTCGGAGTTTGCTGATTGCAACCAGCAGATCGATTTCGAAGTCTTTGTAGTAATAAACAATCACCAAGTGCATATCCGTCTCGCGGTAGAGTAGATCGAGCGCCATCACTTATCAAGGCCGATGGGGGCCGAGTGTCCATTAGTTCACATGCTTGTAACCGATCAACTTAACTGTTGGTTACTTTCTGATCAACCTGTTCCGCCATACATGTTCATTAGTAAGTCTTCCTAACCTGGCTGATACATCCAGTGACTACTGTGTACGAACGACGGAAAAGGCGTAAAACTGATCGCGAAAAATCTGTTTGTCCTTCATCATTAGTTCATCACGAAACTTAGAGGCACACCCTCTGCTGACAGTTCTTTTATCTGCTGCACAGCGGTGAATGGTAATCTTATTTAGAGATTGCGGACATGGATCTTCAATCGCGTAATTCTGTCTTTGCGGTAATCGGAAATCTGCTACCGCCAAAGCAGTGTTCAGTGTTTCGTTTTGACGTTCGTTCAAGGAAAGGGGTGCCGCGGCTCGCGACAGTGTAACGGTCACAAATATGAATCGCCTAGATTGTTGGCAGGGCATCATATAATTATAATTTTGCAGACCTTGTAGCATGTCCACGATCATGATCAATGATTTATAATCCGAGCATGTGCTTAAGAAGGCAAAACGTATAATGATCGAAATTTCCAGGTGTATACACAATTTTCCATAGCTCCTCGATACGTGCGTATTTATGCTCACGAACAATCACGAACATTCTGGTGTGATAATCAGCCGGGAGGTCATGTTCTAAGTGAACGACTCTTAATCCATTTTGACTGCTGCCATATCGCGTACATAGCGGTATCAAGGAATCTCAATTTGCGAGTGCATGACCTTTATAATAAGTTGTTTTATGCGACCAAATGCTGATTACTGTTCTTTTGCCCAAATCCACGTTTCCGCTTTATGTTAACCGGTTCATACGTCTCGTCAGTTCCATTAACTACGATAAGAATATGCTGAGATAACTGGTCACTTCACTGAAGTGTGAGACACATTTCCTATCGGCTGGTGCAAGCATATCTAGGCCTATCTACAGTTTTCGGATCCGGTTTGATGCCTGTGTCGGTGAAATTTAAATCCTGTTATACAGAATGTTAGCTTGCATTGCTTTAGTTTAATTCCACACCTGATACATCGCTGCGCAAAAGGATGGAAATTTTCTTTACGCTCCCTAGCATTCCTATGAAAAATTAGAATGTCCCGGCCAAGTCGTCTAATGGTTACAGAATCCTCTGCTGAAAAATTTCAGTGGATACTTTTAAACCAACCGGTAGTCGCTTAAAACCATAACGATAATATGTTGTGCCAAAAGTTGTCAAGTAACTCGGGGATTCATCTACGTCTGGGTGCCAAGATGTAATGCTGAAGCATCAAATTTGGATATACAAAAGGCGTTTACACACCAGAGTTGGGTAAACCTGTCACAAATCGGTCACACGTAGGGCTCTCCTCCAGCAAATTGTAGAAATTACGGGATCTTGCAAGAGAGCTCAGACAAAAAAATGGGTGGAATGATTTGTCAAACAACTAGGTCCGTTGATGAAAAATAAAACCTTCGCACGTTTCGCTGCACTTACCGTTCCAATATCAACAACAGTTCCGTTATCACGGGCCTCGAACGAAACATCATTAATGGTACGAAAAATGGTGTTCACACAAGGAGAACGGAAAAATGTACAAATTCATATGCTCAGACTAATGAGTGCTAATTAGACTGTTCGTGTTTACCTTCCACACACCAGTATCTTACCAACTTTACTGCTGTTTGTGATTTTTACTTGCAGACACCAGACTGCTGTATAGCAATCAAACAGTCTCCCATTTATCCGTTGTTAAACTCGGAGTCCACGAGATTGCCCAAGGGAGGGATGGAGACAGCAGGTGACATGGCTCGATGTGGTAGTCAGTGATGTTGTGCATTTGAAATCTTTTCTCACCTGTATGAATCTTCAAATGAAGTTACTCCTTTCATTTGAGCAGACAGTGCTACGAGGTGACAACCATGTTAGTGTCAGGTTAGTGGTTGTGAAAACTGAACGGAAACGAACCACCATCAAACCGTTTCGGAGAACTTTCAAATCGTATTTCTAGTCCGCGTTCTAGTTAATGATAGAAGGACTCTCGGTCGGATTCGATAATCAAGACATGTACTCGTTTTGAATCTCTAAGCCTTTCGACCGAGTTTGGCATCAAGGTCTTCTGGCAAAACTACTAGCTTTTAGGGTTTCCCTGGCTTTCGTAGCGTTGGCATAAACTTCCACTAATAAGCAATCTAGTTCCGTCCGAGTTGTCCAGCATTCCTCTCAACCATTTCCCGTAACTGCTTGCGCACCCCAAGGCTCAGTGCACACGTCTGCCTTCTTACTTTTATTCACTGGTGACCTCCCATCCACTGCTTCCAGTTCAATATATCGCCCCATTTATTACCTTACTCTTTCCCAGCTTCTTTCGCGACCTTCGCGTCGCCAGTGTATCTCTAAACTCTGATAATGAGCTCCAACAAATCATGTTACGTTCAATTATCCCCAAACTTTTCTTCCCTTATTTTCCCTGGAACGTCATTTTTTTCTCCCCAAGTCTGTCTTTTGACTCGACTGATTTACGAGACTGTCTCTTCTCGGTTTATGCATTCTAGCTCTCCATATCTGAGCTTGTACATGGGCTGCCCAAAGTACGTTTTCCGTTTTGCGTCAGACAATTGTCAATTTTAGTTCATCTTTTGTTACATAACGACGAAATCAACCCGCGCTTGAATATCGCAATCCCGTGTGTGGTGTGACTACGTCTACCGTCCAATCGCTAGTCTATCGTCAGGTGGTCGCTTCGCCATCTACTGATACTAATGTGGTTCTTGTTCACTGGAGCTTGCCTCAATAGTTCCTCTTCCTGTAACCTTTTCCGCCCGTTTTGGACATAGCCGGCTAGTTACCCTCATCAAGTTTCCGTTAGTAAGTGTCGTATTTTTATTTTTCAATCTTCATCTTCGGACTTCAAAACGGTGGAGCATTTTGCCACTTATTTTCCATCCACTTAAGACCATTCTCTCTTCAAAAGCGGGATCACCAAAGTGGTTCTTATGCAAACGCTCCCCCCTCCAATTTTCTCTAAATGAAGCATGTTTTTCGACCATGAAGTTTACCTAGCATACTGTGATTTCCTAACTGTGCAGTAAAAAAGATATCAAACACTTTCATTCTCTTCCTTAACGAAAATTAGCTGACAACAACTAGTTACACTGATGGATTGTCGGAGATATACGTTCATCACTGCAGCTCGGTAAGATAGTAGAATGTAATTTGACCAATGATTAAAGCGCATCCGATTATCAGCTCACTCGTGTTAGCATTTGAAGCACTTATAGAAGTCGGTGAAAGCGGTCGTTCCTTAAACCGTGTCTTTAATACCACTACCATATGCAGCAACTAAGATTAATGAAATAAAAGTTCCCCAACCATACAACAATGCAATTTCGTCGGGGTCAATCCGGCAGCGCAGTACTAAATGAACCCGGTACTAGTCAATGCCCAAATAATGCTACCCGATTTACTTTGGTATTTGCCACCTGGAATATGAAAAAACCGCACCGACGACGGTAGACAATACCTTTGTTACACGACACGTGAAACAGCTGATGGAACCAGATTGGGAACGCCTGTAAGTAGTGACCGGAAACCAGTTTTTTCCGACTTACTGATTAAATGATTAAATGGGGGAATTCACTGTATCCGCAAGGATAGCAAAGAGCCGATAACTTAAAGGACTACAAGCGCAAATTCAGCACAGGTTTATATTAATGTCCTTTCATTCAATTTAACAGTGAATTAGAGGAAGGTTACTGTCGGAGGAAACAAACACGTACCGAATAATTCCAAAATGATCAAAATATCCACCACGTCCCTCAGTGCCGAATGGTTCCTTGAATGAAATAGTCACATTCGCAATGTGTTCCTTGTTCCAAACAGGACCCAAAATCTGATTGGTGAAGCTATGGAAGTCATTAAGAGAATGCATGGATAAGAACGAGAAATTGGCAGCAGGAAGCAAGGTGAATGATATAACATGTGGATCAGTACGATGAAAATACTTGACCATTCAGGGGGATCGAAAGACAGAACTTTTGGCTTTAAAAAATAGCAGGCAAGACCGAAAAGAAGCCCAAAACGAAGGGACACACTATCAAAAGGCGGACAAAATAAAAATAAATAAATAAAACATTTTCACGACTATAATGCTCCGTTTGGTCTAATGTAACATTCTCGCAACATATTGATTCAAACGAGAGCAATTAACTGGATGAGTAAAACTATTATTTTAGTATCTACAGCCCATTATCGGCCGCGAATCCGGCCACTGTAGGGTAAAGTGGATTGGTTTCGAAGGGTTGATTGAGAGGCGATCAGAAAACGCATCTGTTGTCAACTTTAGCCCCGCGAAGCACCTACCCACCGCGGTTACGCCCGCACGACTATAATTCAGAAAGGCATGAGATCACAAGGAAGAAACACAAGTCGAGCGATCAGCCCAATCGGTTTTTTGAAGAGACAGCCACGAAAGGGGATCCGTGGTACCGATTATCACCTGTGCCTTCGGTAGCCAACAGCTGGCCGCGGTGTCTTCCTAAAAAATGGGAATTGCTGTACGGCTATTAAACGAGGAAGGCACAAGAAAACTGGAAGAAGAACCCAAATTGAAAACAACATGACACGGTGAACAAGCTCGTCTTCAATTATTCGTCAATACATAACAGTAAATATGATCACTGATAGCTGAAACGAATGCCGGTTTACAATCAGAGTGGTTGGCAAATCTCTGAATGGGTGTGCACTCGGTCAAATAGCTGAACGGTCACGTAGTACGCAACATGTTGGGCTAGTCGTGTGTGTTCGTTTGTACAAAAAACCCCTTTGTGGGCTCAAAAACAATTTGTCTAGGCGACTGAACTCTTCTGGGTTGGATACCATCTGGTCGATTGACAACCTGACCGATGGCACACAAATATACACACATTTACAGGGTTGTGAAGCACTGTGACTTCAAACCCGTATTTCCTCAGACTATTCGTACTCACATTTAATGTTCTGAATTGACAAAAGCGAGAATGACTGTAAAGGAGCTTCTTGGTCAAGTTACGTTGTTTTCCGTGCTGTCTGGGAGTTTTAGAACATTTGGAATCAGTGCTGAGAAAAACTGCCCGCGGTAATCGAAATCGCGACTTCATTCACAAGCACATTCGGTAGGTGCTATGATGCGGATAACAAGCCGCACTTATACAGGTGAGAAATGGTATAACAAAAACACGTCAGTCCAATTCCCTTTGACCTTCACTGTCTGAAGTTTACAGGCGAATCCCAGAATATAAGAACGCAAATCGCAAAAGTTTCACGTCGCCAGCACCTCGAAACAACCACAATGCTGACGACGGAGGCCCCATCCGGTTTGCAAAAGTGCAGTAATGGACCAGGAATGATGGATAAGAAAAGATAATGGAATAAACGTTGAATTTTGATACGGTTGACAAGCCTTTCACCGAATTTTCCTTTTTTTCATAAAAATCAAAATGTAGAACAAGTGGAATCGCAGCCATAAACAGAAAAATTAAACGGGAAGAGAAAACAATGTCGAATACGATACACTACACGTTTTAGATATTTTAGAAGCACATGCCGTTCAACATGATTTGTGATCATGTTGTGGGCCTGGGAATACTCGACTGCGAAAACAGTGTTCACCTTAGGGGACGCCATTTCGAGACTTTGGTAGGAAGATTTGTTTTGAAAATTAATGATACAAGGTGCACACAAACCTCTGGGATCTGACGACTGTTATTTCAGTTGCTCTGCCTGGCCATTTGGGATCAAGGACCCAATTCTCCCAAGACTTCAAGTAGAGCCGGTAGCAAGGAAATTTGGTTTGAGTGCCTCTAGTAACATATCGTTTTTCTCATGAGGTTGCGGTCGTTGAGTCCGGCGTTCAGTTGGCTAACATTTACCACCAGTCGCGATGATATCGTCAATGCTTGCGCGCAACTGGTCCTATGTTTCTATATTTATATATTCTTCAGCGATCAAAACCTCGTGCGATACAGAAGAACACAGTCAATCGCGCACAGGCAATGATCACACCATCTCGACCAATCATTACAAGTTTGTGATCAAAGCACTACACATAACGACCATAAGTCTAAGAAAGCTATCATCCCCACCTTCTTTAGCACTGAGTGCCAAATAGTTGGAGGAGTCCCACTAATCACTACCTTTATCACCAAATTACCTTTTGCAACCAAAACAATAAATAAGAAAGATGAACAAAGAGAGAGTGGACCTAATGGGACGAAAAAGAAAACAGAATGACACGGTATCTAAGACATAGCGCAGTGTCTTGCTGAAAAAATACGTTTCTACAAACACATTTTCTCAGTCATTCTGATTCGACAGAAAGTGGCAACACGATTACCACTCTGCAGAGTTCACTCCCATATTTTTCGATATCTCCAGTCAACTGGCTGACACATTTTGGACTACAACGGCAAACAAGTGAGTCATCTATCTCACCTAAGTTTACGGTACACTTTATCATACCGTGCGTCCACGTCATCTGCTGACCTCCATTTGGCCTCTCCTACTCCGAGGGATGAATGGAAAATAGAACAAGGTATGGAAGATGTTTGCTTGCCGAACACAATGCGTGACCAAAGTAACGAATTCAACTAAACTCGACCCAGTTGGACACAGCATTCCCTAGACAGGCACCCAATGATACCCCACTCATAACCACACAAGTTCTGCAATAAAGGTACCCCACCTCACCTTGGTTATACGCATGTTCACTTCTGCTATCGTGCTATCATTCTCAGTCAAGAAGCTGTCCAGGTATCAAAGACGGCCAACGGAAGTCAGTTCCTCTCCATCCAGTATCGCGTTCGGAACTACTATCGTCCAGCACTGAACAAGGCACACGCAGAATGAAGTTACAAACCTCGCGATTCTGTCCAGTGCACGGGGAACATGTCAAAAAGCTTCTCCAGCTAGAACACACTTTATTACATTGTCGATGAGGAAGTTAAACAAGAATGGAGAAATAAAACAACCTTGCCGAACACTGCTAGTAGCTTCGAATGAACGCACACACTTACGCAATTATAAGTAAGGGAGTGCAATGCTCCCAGCAGACTCATCGACTTCTACTTCGAACCATTCAGGCGAAAACCACTATATACCAAAGTAAGGATGACTGAATCCAAGGAGTTTTTCAGGTTGAGAAAAAGCACGATTATACGACGACGGTATACGGCTGGAAATCCTAGCAGTATCTGCCCATCAATCCCCATGAGTTACACGGCTACAAACAATTCCATACTGCAACGGTCGTCGCGCACGATAATCAGGACCGCGCTGCCCATTGTATTGAGTGCAGGTGGGGTGAGTAGGGATAAGTATGCTAATGCTCAGAATTCCCTCTCTTTAATTCAACCTGTGTCTTCTGTCACCAACCCAATCTCTTTGCCCCATCTGCCTACCCATAGAGTCCCCATTGATAACACGTCCGATACTCGCAACGATTCGTTGTCAAGTAGTGTAGTAGGTAGTTTTTAATCTGTTTGCTCATATTTTCTCAAGCCTCGTCAGCCTCTGAATCTCGGTTCCGCCAATGTGCGCCCTCTCACGCAGGCTGGCCAACAGGCGTGTTCGACTCTGACAGTGGACTCACTTTCGAGTGATGTCTGATGAGTGAGTGAAACACGAATTCGGGACTCGAGTAGAGTAATTCAACTAATTGCGCCAAATATCTCTTCCACCTATTTGCTGCACACTTCAGGAGACGAAGCAGCTCAAGCTATGAGTCAGCGTGGTGCAGGAATAGTCTTGAGTGAGAAGGCTGAAGCAGCCCTTTTAGACTGGATCCTAGTCAACAATCGCTTGTAAGCCGTGAGACTGCAGGGATCATTCGGCATCCAGAAGGATAGTTGTCTTAAGCGCAGTTTATGTTATCTCGGCATGCGCTCCAACAGACTGCAGCACTGACATGGAGAAAAACGAGTATTATGATGACCTCGTCACCCTTGTTGGAAAGAACAAACGCGCTGACATTGTGGCGGTAGCGAGCGATTTTATTGCACAAGCTGGAAAACTGGGTTTATCAAAAGCCTGTTTAGGTGGGCACTGCGGCTTGCATGCTCAGTGAACAGATAACGGGGAAAGACTTCCAGTTCTGTGCGGATAGTAACTTATTCCTATCTAGTACGAATTTCCGAGGTAGTTCACATCAAACAGCGACATGACGCTCTAACTTGACAGGTACTGCATCAGATCGACCATATTGCAGTTAGCTATCGTTGGTTCGGTTCTGTCCAGAACTGCAGGTCGTACTGGATCAATTACGTCAATTTGGAACACGCGTTAGTTTTAGTACGATTTTTTCTGCAGCTCAACGGCCATCGATGCGACATGGGCGGCGAACTCCGGTTAGCGAGGTCGTGTGCGATAGGAAAGGAGAGCTCATTTATGGTAGACAGCAAGGACGGACCGTTGGACTGAGCATTTCAAGGATCAGTTTAGCTGAACACACACTAACCTATTTAGTCCTATGTCCGCAGCTGTGAATCGTTGAGAGGTATCACTTGAGACCGCAAAGGAAGTGGAAGTGCAGTCGAATATTCGGCTTCTAAAGAGGGGAAAAACAGCCGGTCCCGACGACCTTCCCTCAGTTCTTTTCAAATTGGGCGGAGAAGCTCTGGTGAAATCACTTACCTCCTTGCTTCATGATATTTGGAACGAGGAGCGCATTCCGTTAGCGTGGGACGAGTCACTGATTGTACCCATCTTGAAGAAGGGCACACAGAGTGACTGCAGTAATCATCGTGGGATTAGATTAATTTCGAGAATCACGAAATTATTAGCTTCGATAACGCTGCGTCGTTTGACACCGATTCGCGGGAGTAATATCCGCGAACAGTAGGTCGGGTTTCGTCCAGGTCGAGGATGCATCGACCAAATATTCACTCTCAGACAGATACTTGAAACGCGCCGCACACACCGCCACCCTTCGATCGTGGTCTTTCTCGACTTGAAAGGTGCTTTCGACTGCGCGGATAGACTAGCACTACTCAGTGCTCTCCACCGGAAGGATATGCCAACGCAGTTCGTGAACCTGTTACGAGCATTGTACGCGTATACCTATGGTCGCGTGAGGGTATACGGCGAACTATCAAGTTCATTCACAACGACTACTAGCGTTAGACAAGGGTGTTCTATTTACCCATTCCTGTTCAACTTCGTCATTAACGAGGTGATGGGAGATGCTTTAGGAGGTCTCTAGGATGTAGGAGTCGGATTGAGAAATGGAGGGAAGCTGTGTGACCTGGATTATGTAGATGACGGTGTATGCCCTTTCGAGTCTGCGAACCATGCACAACAGGCACTAGATAGACTGTCGAGATCGGTTGCTCGGTTTCGCATGGACTGTGAACCTTCAAAGTGCAGAGTGCTGTTGCAGGACTGGACTGCAGTAGTGCCGAACTTGATATTGGATGGAGAGGAACTAACGATAGTGGGCCGTTTCACCTACCTTGGTAGCTGCGTGTACAGCGAACCCAGGTAAAGTAGGTATCTCACTTTGGGGTCCGAAAGACTCGTCAACAAGCTGGCTGGAGACACTGAAGGATATGGCAGTGAAACGTGAACAGTGGAGATCGTGTTGTCATTTTCTTTCGAATCAGAATGATTGAAAGAGTGCGTTTGTACAGTTAGACTGTGTTTTGTGTGTAGGCTACTGCAGCATCTTATCTTTTTCCACCTGTGTAGGTCCGCTCTCTTTTCCCTTTGGATATTCACTCTTTTATAGAAACATGTAGCTTTGGGGAAAAGGCAGCAATCAGTGAAGCTTGTCTTGCTGTTTAACGATGAACGATGATAAATGATGATGATGATGACGGTATGCATGAAGCGTTGGGAATAACCGTTGAAGGGGAAAAGCCTGGTCGATCTGACGTCCACTTGCTGTTCGCGGGTATGATTCTCGCGATTCGGTGTTAGACGGCGCACCATCATCAGAGCCAAATCTCTGTCACTATCTGAAGGCCAATAACCTGAGCTACGAATATCGTACGAATTTCCAAATCGATTGAGAGCATAAAAGGTCTCCCGAGGAGATAAAGAATTGCGGCCCCACTTAACCGCAGCCCATACTGGTTGCGTCAAGGTCCCACCGCTCGGTTATCCTGAGTTTGACATGATGAAGAACGCAATAAGAAATTCGAAGGCATGCCGAGCGACCACACCAGCTACAAACCTTGGAACCGAAGAAGACAATCCGGTATCCAGGTTAACGAGAAAAAGAAGCAATAAATAACATCAAGCGATAACGGCGCGTTCTAATTTCAGACTGAGATGCCAATGTTTCCCACGTAGTGAAAACGGAGTCGATCAAGCCAGATGCAGTGGGATTGGTAACAGTATCGTGAGACTCATAAAAACAGGTAAGGGTGATCGGTTAACCCTAGGTAAAATCAATGAGACTGCCAGTAGACAACGCTAATGACCTGTACGCCGTGGTTTGCTGTATGATGCATCCATTTTGTTTATTGGGAAATGGCGATCTGTCGTGCGGATGACCCATGTTCTGCTCCTTTTCCTAACCAAGATTCGGATTTTAACATACTTGCTACCAAAACACGGCAAAAAAGTAAGAGTATCAGTCACATGCCATGACACTAACTGTCAAGAGAAATTCACGTGCCATTCTACGGTCGGACATGAAGCCAGATTTCTTTTTCGATCAAATCAACACATTGGCATCTCGGTCAGCCTTGACGGCCTGACTTGAATATCGATTAAAAAAGAAAGAGTGGAAGAGACTGAACGCGAAACTTACCGTAAAATGATAAGACTTTGGACAATCTCTTTGCCCAGGTAATGGTCAATTCGATAGATCTGAGGTTCCGTGAAACGTTTGGCCAAAAATGTGGATAACTCATCGGAAGATTCCAAATCATGACCGAATGGTTTCTCAATAATCAGGCGGGCCCAAACCTCCTTACTGAAAATCAAATGATAAATGTCTATTCAGATTTAAGGGAGACAAACTAGGGCAAGTGCCACTGGATGAACTAGTGCGACATTTCCGGCACATCACTGGGGGCCGAGACAGAGAGAAAAACAATATATATATATATATACGATGAGATGGGAATCGTAATGAGGTAATATCGATCGAGTGAAAGTTCGGTGTGGAATCGAACAAGTGTGGTGAGAAAAATCATATCACTAGTTTTTCAAATAAAAACGGACTTGACGAAAATTGTCACGCTCGGACAGCACAACAAGTAGTGCTCCACAGTTCTGGGCGCTTTCCAATGGGACCATACAAGTACAATGGTGCACATTTCCACATCGGCAAGGTTATTTTGTTATATTTTTGACTTTGTGATTTATTTCTGCCAGGCAGTTCTCGATGAGTCAAGCTAGGCTTCTGGATTCGATGGATGATATCATCCGATACTTTGATTATAAGCCCTGATCGATCGGGCGATTGACTTTTCAGTCTTCTAAACTGTGCTGTGTTGGCGCACAAAGAAACACGAGAGGCGTTCGAGAAAAACTGAACATTTTTCTAACGAACAAATTTACCCATCATTTGTCTACTACTCAAACCTCCATTTCTTTTCCTTTTTTATTTTACAATGTTGCAAGGTAGAAATCGAGACAGCAGCATATAAATGTTAGATTTATATCAGAAAGAACTGAAAGGAGCTAAGCTGGGCTGGGCAGAAGTGAGTACGATATGTGCGCGTGTTTATGGGAAATTTTATTTTATATTTTATATTCCGAGCATGTTAAAACGGCAATGTGACAGCCATAATCTAAGAGACTGATCATTCCAACTATGAGACAACAGAAGCTGGAAGTGCGGCGGAACGTGAATACAACTCACCGGGAATACTTCGGTCTGATGTAAGCAAAAATGAAGTATGATATGGACGAGCTACCATGAAGGATGTTAGCGTCCGAAAGCTCACGACAAAACAAACTATAATGATGGTATGATCCCAAAGAACACCGGGAAGATCAATGCGGCGTACATGAAGGAAAATAATTCGCAGCTTAATCGTGGTTGACAGCTATCATAAATATGCTCTGTCAACCATAACGCGCCCTATTTCGCGTTCCTCCCACGGAGTGGAAGCAGCCATGTTTAGGTCAACAGATGACGTGGCTGGGGTCCGAAAACTCGTCAACTAACTGGCTGGAGACACGGGACGATATGGCAGTGAACCGTGAACAGTGGCAATCGTGTTGTCATTTTCTATCGAATCAGAATGATTGGAAGAATGCGTTTGTACAGTTAAACTGTGTTCCGTGTGTTGGCTGCAGCAGCATCTTATCTGTTCCCGCCTGTGTAGATCTACTCCCCGTTCGCCTTGGATATTTACTCTTTTATAGAAACATGTAACCTTGGGGAAGAGGCAGCGGTCAGTGAAGCTTGTCTTGCCGTTTACCGCTGAACGATGCTGATTATGATGGTGATGCTTTGTCTGCTTTCACAGAATCCATTAGAGGAGCTCTCTGCACTAAAGGAAGACATTAATGAGAAAGAGCGAGAAAAATCTCAGCTTCCTTACAAATGAACGGATAGTGGGAGTCAAATTTTTACTAGACCTCCACTGCTAGCGGGAGATCCTTCCCTAAACACCATTTAAAAAGTAACCAAGAAGTTAACTTTCAGCAAGCCAATTCCAAACTCCATGCAACCATTACTGTTCGAAAAGGCGGGTTTTCACTAATGGGGCAGATACTATGATACTTGATCGAACATTATCCAAAGAGGATTAGGCAAATGAGCATGGAGCAACTAGCCCGGATCCAATTGTTGCATTAGATCCAGCGGTAACTTCCGATGGTTATTTCATGATCATTGTCCTTCAGAGTCAGGCAACGGTGGGAGCCTCGCTGATGACTGTTTTTATCACCAGGTTACACACTGCAACAAAAACGATGTTTAAGGTGAACAGAGAGTGGACTAAATGGGGCGGAAAAGGAGCCTGTCATATAATCCAACAAACGGAATGAAGTCAAACTTCATAGGCGCACTTTTTCAATCATTCTGTTTCGATCGAAGGTGACAACGGGATTGCAAATGTCTCCAGCCCACTGGCCGACATATGTTTTGGATCACAACTGCAAGGACGTGTCACAAACGTTACTCGTGTACGTCATACATTTTCTCACCCCATGCTGCCACGTCATCTGTTGACCTCCGCACGGCCTCTCGATTTAGAAACAGAAACATAAAATAGAGCCCGGTATGATACAAGTTCGTTCGCCTTGCGCAATATGTGACCCAAACAACGAAGTTCATTGAGTTTGAGCCGCGTTGACTCAGTGTTGTCTAAACCGATACTATACATGCGAATCCTAACCTCCACGTTATTTGCGCCGTCGCTCTGACCAATCCTATCGATACTACACACAAACCGTCGCCCAAAAACGTCTAAGGGACGAAAACCTGCATTAAAGCTCCACGCTTCGCAGCCATGCAACAGAATTGAGCGCACCATGGCACAGTGCACACGACTTCTAAACCATGGCACAGTATCACGTTGTTGTCACAAGTACTTCTAAACTGAGTACGACACTCTAGCCTTGAATATACGCATGCTCACGGGGGCGAGCGGGTATTACGCTCATTGATCGATATTAGACGACACTGTATTACCAAAGGAAAATCCTAGACAACTATAGCAATTAAGCTGGCCCCATGATGATTAATGGTCACTACGTGTATCATTCTTGAAGAAGGGCAAAATTAGTGATTCACTCCATGTGAACGGAATACGCTTCTCGTTCCAAATATAACAGACCAAGGAGGCTTCTTAACGCATTTTCAGACGAATTGACGGGAATTCGCCGGGGCCCACTAATTGTCCCAGCTTCAGTAGTAAAATATTCGACTCTACTTCCGATTCCGCTGGGGGATAAAGAAACTTCTACCGAGGGTATGAACTGGCTGCACCGGATAAGGGGAATTAGCGCGCGACCAACCAAACTGTTTCATTGACGTATTAAGCCCAATAGTCGAGTCTCTCATGTTTGCATGAGGATATGCACATTGAAGTAGTTGAGATTCAGTGGCTGATGAGTCACGCTATCAAACTGGAAATTACTCAAGACACTATTTGACAATGAGCAGTTGCAAGTATCAAGCAGGTTATCAATGAGGGCATTATGAGTAGACAGAGCAGGCAAAGAGAGACACCGGAGGGCAGAAAACGCAAACTAAATGAAAAACGGGGGACTCTGAGAAGTAGCATACTTATCACTGCTCACCCAGCTCCATGCAACAGATACCGTAGTCCAGATTATCCTGTGTGACGACACATGCAATAAGGAGTTCTTTGTAGACAAATAACTCAGGAAATGATGGACAACTGCTGCTAGCCGACAAACAGGGGAACGACTGGGGTGCTCAATTAAAGCACAACCACCTGCCGCAAGGCAGCCGGAAGTTGTTAATTGGAAGTCAATCTGTTTGGATTATTCTTCCATTGTTCTTTTTGATTGAGTTGTCAGTTCAAATCAATTCCAACCTGGAGGAATGGATTACTTTATCAGGCCTTTACCCATTGATTATCCAGCCATGAGTGAATCGTCCGCTTAATACAAGCCATCCTGCATAGCAAGCCGTTACATCATGTCAAAGTGTAATCGCATTGACTGCAGGCTCACTGGTTGCAAAACTGAACTGAACTGAACTGGAATGAGGTTTGCACTACACGACTACTGGTCACTATGAAAATAGACACCAGTATGGTGTTGCCTAGTGAGGCACTATACCTGATCCTTAGAGAGTCTGCATGACTCTACACTCCAGATTTTAATATTAACTCCCGGCCGCTATTATGGGCAAAATGGGGCTTAGAGTACATGAGGAGAACCCGTTTGCTCCGTTAAATATAAATCGCTCAAACAGAAATACAAAAAGTTCGAAAATGCATTTGGTCTAGATGACTTACCTTTTTGGCATGCAATGAGCGTGGATGTTTTCTGACACCTGGGTGTAGATCGTCGGCGGAATGGCGAAGTAGAAAATGCGATTCACGTTTAGACCCCATTTCGTTTCAATGAATGTGTTCAGTGCGATGAAACCTTCGGGATCCTTGTAATCACCTTGTATGTAGAAATTGTGCGCCCAAAATTCCTCGATCACAGAACACTGATTGGGCTTGGTCTATGATAGTAAAAAGAAGGCCAAATTTCTTGGCTTGTTATCCCGAAAAATTAGCAATGAAGCAAATTGCACGAAACGCTGTTAACTATGAAACACGCAAAACAAACATTATTTCGATTGTACTTACAGCGCAAAAATAGCAGAAAAAACTACTTACCTTTTATTGTTCTGTATAGATGTATACATAAGCAATAAATGTATAGATCTATAAATATCTACATAACTATCGAAAGCAGAGTGGAAACTTAGAGGATCCACAGACAGGCCCTTAACGCATGCGTACAATGGAACAGACAGTACACATCTGATGGACACCACAAGGTGTTCCTCTTTCTGCACACATTTGTCCTCCGCATGTTTCACCACAACCATGATTTCGATGCTGATGGACATGGAAACAGATTTGTACTAAACACCTTCATCATCATCATCATCATCATCATCATTCGGCGATAAATAGCAAGGCAAGCCCCCCTGACCGTTGCCGTTTCCCCAAACTAACATGTTTCCAAAAGAGTTAACGTGAAAGGAGAACAAGGAGTGGGCCCACATAGAGGAAAAAACATAACAATGCCAACACACGGATCACAAACTAATTGTTATGTGCGTAATCTAGATCACAGCTTCTCACCATTTCCCTGTTCGGTTCGTACATCCTGGAGACCTCCCAAAGCATCTTCCATCACCTCGTCCAGGACGAAGTTGAACAAGAATGAGGAGATGGGACATTAGTGTCGAATGCTGCAGGTCGTTCCCACTGAACCTGATAGTTCATCGAATACCGTCACGCGACCACAGATATGCAAGTATAATGCTCGCAACAGGTTCCGGTGGAGAGCACTGTGAAGCAATGTCCAACCCACTGAGTCGAACATGCTCTTCAAGTCGAGAAAGACCATGATCGTAAGGCGTCGGTGTGTGTGTTTCGATTAACTATCGAACCGAACACCTTAGCAATTAGGCTAATCCTATGATGATTTGTACAGTCACTCCTTGGTTCCTTCTAGAACAAAGGTACAATCAGTGACTCGCCCTACGATAACAGAATACGCTCCTCTTTCCGAATATCACGAATCAAGGAGGTAAGTGATTTCATCGGGGTTTCTCCGCCCAGTTTGAAAAGAACCGGGATTGAGCTCGTCGACACCGGTTGCTTTTTACCGCTTCAGAATTCGAATATTTCACTGCACTTCCACTTCTGTTGGGGGATCAAGAGACACCACTCAGGGATTCGCACATCCAGAAGTCGGCCTGAATACGTTTGCGTGCGGCCAGCTAAACTGATACTTGAAGTGCTCAAGCCAACGGTTTAACCTTTGCTGTTTACCATGGATGAGCTCTCCATTCTTGTTACACACGACTTCGCTCACCGAGGTTCGCCGCCCACCGCTGTTGCGTATAATCTGAAACAGTTTTTGACTGTTACCCGAAGCGGTCGCTTCTTTTATCTCTTCGGATATCTTTGCCCACCAGTTTTCGCGGTCATTCTTGATGCTTACAGTCAGTTGACGCTGGAGCTGTCGACGCATCTTATTCATTTCCTTGCAGTTAGGCAGCTCGCGTTTTTGCTCCATTAGACTTAGCGACCCCTGTGAGATCCAGTGTTTTTGATGAACGCTAGATCTAGGACCACAGGCAAAATCTGCTGCCAAATGCATAGCCTGCTTAATTTGATCCAACTGCTCGTCTAAATTACAGCCGGTGGGATTTCTTAATTCCTCGGATAATTTCTGTTCGTAGCTATTAGGAACAGCCAAACCAGACAGACGTTTGACAGCCAGTCGGGTTTGTGGCCTGCGTCGATGGCCGTTGAGCTGCGGCGAAAGTCGCATTAAAACTAAAGCATGGTCTGACTCGACGTACGTAATCCATTACGACCTACAATTCTGGACAGAACCGCACCAACGGTAGTTTACTGCAATATGGTCAATCTGATTCACAGTACCTGTCGCGTTAGCGCGCCATGCCACTGTGCGACGCGAACTGTATCGGAAATTCGTACTAGACATGAACAAACGGTTGTCTGCACAAAACTGGAGAAGTCTTTTCCTGTTATCTGTTCGCTGAGCAGGCAAGGCGCAATGTCCACCTAAACAGGCCTACGATACACTCAGTTTTTCAACTTGCGTATTTAAATCACCTGCTACCCCTACAAAATCACAGCCTTTGCCCTTCCGAACAAGGTTGACGAGGTCATCACGAAACTCGTCTTTTTGCTTGTCAGCGCTGCAGTCTGTTGGGGCGTTTGTGCCTAACACAACTATCATTACGGAAGCTGAATGATTTCTACAGTTTCACGGCGCATAAACGACTGTTAATCGGGACTCAATTCAAGAGTGCCGCCTCCACCTTGCCACTCAAGACTATTCCTAAATTTCATTGACTCACAGCCTCAAGTGCCTCGTCACCTGAAGTGTGCAGGAAACGTCCTGACAAGACATTAGGCATCGTTAGTTGAATTACTCTACTCGAGTCCTGAATTCGCATTTCACTGACGCGGCAGACATCAATCGAAATTGAGTTCACTGCTGAAGTGGAAAGGTCGTGTGCACTGTGCCGCAGTGCGCCCAGTTCTGTTGTACGAATGCGAGACATGGAGTGTTTGTGTGTCGGAGATGTTCGTCGGCTGGAGGTTTTCGACCACCGATGTCTACGTAGTACGGCTAGGGTTGGATGGAATGACCGGGCGCGTAATGAGTAGGTCAGGAATCTAATACTAGGTGCCGGCTCTCAGAATACCTAATTTCGGCGCCCGAAACTTAGTAGACCACGCTGGTTGAGTCACATGGTGCGTATGGCGAACACTTGTCTACCATATCGTGCCCTATTTCGCGTTCCTCCCACGGAGTGGAAGCAGCCATGTTTAGGTCAACAGATGACGTGGCAACGTGGAATGAGAAAATGTACAGCGAACACAGGTAAAGCAGGTGCTTCACGTCTTCGTGGTTGGGGTCCGAAAGACTCGTCAACCAGATGGGTGAAGACACTGAAGGATATGGCAGTGAAACGTGGACAGCGGAGATCGTGTTGTCATTTTCTTTCGAGTCAGAATGATTGAAAGAGTGCGTTTGTACAGTTAGACTGTGTTTTGTGTGTGGGCTACTGCAGCATCTTATCTTTTTCCACCTGTGTAGGTCCGCTCTCTTTTCCCTTTGGATATTCACTCTTTTATAGAAACATGTAGCTTTGGGGAAAAGGCAGCAATCAGTGAAGCTTGTCTTGCTGTTTAACGCTGAACGGCGATGGTCATGATTAATCTACCGTGGGAGCTAAACACGCCTGTTGGTCGGCCTGGGTGAGAGTGCGCACATTGAAGGAACCGAGATTCAGAGGCTGACGAGGCTTGAGAAAATGTAAGCAAACAGACTGAAAACTACTTACTACGCTGTTTGACAATAAACCGTTGCGAGCATCGGGCGTGTTATCAATGGAGATACTATGGGTAGGCAGATGGGGCAAAGAGATTGGGTTGGTGACAGAAGACACAGGTTGAATTAAAGAGAGGGAACTCTGAGCAGTAGCATACTTATCACTGCCCAACCCGATCGGCGGAATGGATAGCGCGGTCCTGATTATCGTGCGCGACGACCGATGCAGTATGGAATTATTTGTAGGCGTGTAACTCATAGGGATTGATGGACAGGTACTGCTAGGGAATACAGCCACTAAGTAGAAGAACGATTAGGGTTCTCAGCCAAAGCCTCTGGTTCGGATAAGAACCTGACCGCAAGGCAGCGGGGTATAGATGAGTAGAAGTCTATCTACTGGGATCAATTATTCTTACACTCGTTTTTCTGACTAAGCTGCTAACTCAGATCAACTCCGACTGGGAGGACCAAGAGACTACTTCGTCAGACCTTTATCCATTGACCTTCGAGGCAGGATTGGATGTTCGGCTTGAGATAAGCCATCCTGAATAGCTTGCTGGATCATGGAGGCACGCAAGCCGTCACACTACGTCAAGCTGCAGTCTCACTGTGACGGATGTGCTAAAAACAATTGAAACACGGCCGATGATGTCAACCTGCCGCGTTTTTTTTGTTTGTCGCGCACTTCTCGAAACACCGTTTGATTTCGGGCCATCTGAAAGCCCTTACGTATTCACGCTTTCACTACGTTTAGTGCATGAAGGCAATGGAAAGAACATGTCCCACAGCCTTTAGGCCTGATTACATTAGGAGACAGAAACAACTGGTGCTGTAACTTGAAGTGGTTTAAGACAAATAAAAATCTCAAATGATGCACAAATATACCAATAAGCAGTGAACAAAATTTATAGTGCTCCTAATATGACTACAACAAACGAATAATGATCTTCCGAGACATGCGGTTTTATGCCATTAGAAGTTTCGAAGTTATGGTTGTCAGCTGCTTCATTCACGGATAGTAGGCCCCAGCCGTTGCGGACATGCCTCGTCCACAACACAAACGCCACACATGTCACAAAAGAAGAAACCAATCAAAGACTCACTTTAAGATATGGCTGGCTCTGTTTCCGAATTGTCAGTACGTCTATGTTCGAACGTGCATACCCGACAATGTACGTTTCCGGAGGCAAAAGCCCGTCTCGAAATAGCCACCTTAATCGTTTAGAACAAATTACCATTGTGACGGAAAACACAATTACCAAAGAGACGGATATGTTTTCTTTTTTGCCAAGTCACCCTTTAGATTGGAGTTACCAAAATGTAGCCTGAAGCTTACCGAGGCTCCAAACACGATAACTGCATGGGTGTGAACTTTATCTTCGTCTATTGTCGACTTTATGAGAGACAGACAATCAATCGCTTCACCGTGTGGCATCTGTGTTGTCTGGAATAAAATTGAGCGCATGACTGAATATACTGTGGTAAACAAATATGTGAACTGTTCTGTTCCATAATTCCTTCAAAATTAAATTGGGATTCGAGCTCATGTACAGATATCACCATCGTTCTAGTGCAGCAAGTGTTGAGTGAAACTGTTTAGAGAAATTCGGCCGATACCGCAATCTGGGTCAACATATGAGCCCTACTACTTTTCTTATATTATATATATATATATGATAGAAATCTGAATACTGAACAACTGTCAGAACTATGATTCAAAGAGAAAACAGTGTAAAAGAGAGAAGAGAGGAACAACATGGTGGAAATCACAGGTGATTGTACACAGTTCTATTGTTACTCGACTCACTATCGCCCCTAATTTACTGGGGTCATAAATGGTTACCTAGGACGATGGTTAATCGTCTTCTCCTACATAAATCACAACATTACCCAATCAAGCTTGCTCCCGTCCTCAGGAACTTCCCAACCATACCCACATTTGCGGACTGAACCGCAACATTGGATCAGCTCACCAAGTCCCTCAACCTTCTGTTCTTGTTCCATTCCGACAGGAACTAAAATCTTCATGACAAGTACCGCCCATCCACACCCTGATTTCCTAGCCACGCTTATTCCTTTTTTGTTTTCACAATAAATGTCTGCATCACTGTTCATCAATCAGATGCCAATTCCCAAACCATACATTCTAACTTTCCAGTGGCGAATTCAAACATGTGATTAAAACTCAGTTATTTTAATGATAACTCTTATGTTCCTCATCACTCTTCTGACACGCGATCCTAACACTTTCACCTTTTCTTTCGACATTGTACACTTGTAGGCTACAGACTACTTTGTAACGAAAGAAGAAAAGAGACATCTATTCTACTTCGGCCGTAAACCTTTAGTCAGTTCTAATTCGAGGCCTATATCTTCAGTTTACACGAACTCTAATGAGAAACACAAAGTCCAGCATACAAAAAGATTGCTATTATTATTCAAAATCAAACAGCTTGTATTGGCCTTTTACGATCAACACTCACTCATCGATCCCTTTGTCGGATAATTCCGTCGATCGGCATTCATGGGATTTATCATGCGGCATTTTCGTTTACATCGACTGGCGTAATCAGTGCGAAGTTGCTGTAGCGGTGTTCATCTCTCACCTGTGAAGTGTTTACGACCAGCCAAAACAAGCTCTCCTTAAACAGACCGAAAATAATGTTACTACCGAATGAGATCCCGAATTGGGACCGAAAACGGCTACTACACTAATGACATATTGGTCTCAGAGTGCTAAGCCAAACAGTTGCCATGCTCAACAATTCGTCCAATATTTCCACCCAGCTAGTTGATGGGTATTTTGGACCCCAAACACGAAGACTTGAAACACCTACTTTACTTTTGGTTTGCGGTACATTTTCCCATTCCACGTTGCCACGTCATCTGTTGACCTAAACATGGCTGCTTCCACTCCGTGGGAGGAACGCGAAATAGGGCACGATATGGTAGACAAGTGTTCGCCATACGCACCATGTGACTCAACCAGCGTGGTCTACTAAGTTTCGGGCGCCGAAATTAGGTATTCTGAGAGCCGGCACCTAGTATTAGATTCCCAACCTCCATCCGGTTCAGTTGATATTGCGTAGACATCGGTGGTCGAAAACCTCCAACCGACGAACATCTCAGACACACAAACACTCCATGTCTCGCATTCGTACAACAGAACTGGGCGCACTGCGGCACAGTACACACGACCTTTCAACTTCAGTAAAATATCCGGCGGCCGCTACAAGTGTTTCAGTCTAGCGTAAGCCGCTCGAGTCTTGAATAAACGCGTGTTTATCTCTAATACCGAGCTTCGGTTGTTCCACACGCAATTACCAGGGTACATGAGACGATCCACATTTTTTAGTTCATCTCCATTCAGTACCGGGTTTGGGACTACCACCGTCCAGTTATGTAACAGCACTCTACACTTCAAAGGTACAAAGCACATGCCCAATCGAGCATGCGACCAGGTCGAGGTTGCGTCGACCAGATATTCACTCTTCGGCAGTTAATCGAAACACGCCACACACACACATCGTCGCCTTACGATCGTGGTCTTTCTCGACTTGAAGAGCATGTTCGACTCAGTGGGTTGGACATTGCTTCACAGTGCTCTCCACCGGAACCTGTTGCGAGCATTATACTTGCATATCTGTGGTCGCGTGACGGTATTCGATGAACTATCAGGTTCAGTGGGAACGACCTGCAGCATTCGACACTAATGTCCCATCTCCTCATTCTTGTTCAACTTCGTCCTGGACGAGGTGATGGAAGATGCTTTGGGAGGTCTCCAGGATGTACGAACCGAACAGGGAAATGGTGAGAAGCTGTGATCTAGATTACGCAGATAACGTCATGTGCCCCTTCGAGTCCGCGGACTATGCACAACGCACACTAGATAGAATTTCGAGGTCGGTTGCTCAGTTGGGCATGTGCTTTGTGTAGAGTGCTGTTACGTAACTGGACGGTGGTAGTCCCAAACCCGGTACTGAATGGAGATGAACTAAAAAATGTGGATCGTCTCATGTACCCTGGTAATTGCGTGTGGAACAACCGAAGCTCGGTATTAGAGATAAACACGCGTTTATTCAAGACTCGAGCGGCTTACGCTAGACTGAAACACTTGTAGCGGCCGCCGGATATTTTACTGAAGTTGAAAGGTCGTGTGTACTGTGCCGCAGTGCGCCCAGTTCTGTTGTACGAATGCGAGACATGGAGTGTTTGTGTGTCTGAGATGTTCGTCGGTTGGAGGTTTTCGACCACCGATGTCTACGCAATATCAACTGAACCGGATGGAGGTTGGGAATCTAATACTAGGTGCCGGCTCTCAGAATACCTAATTTCGGCGCCCGAAACTTAGTAGACCACGCTGGTTGAGTCACATGGTGCGTATGGCGAACACTTGTCTACCATATCGTGCCCTATTTCGCGTTCCTCCCACGGAGTGGAAGCAGCCATGTTTAGGTCAACAGATGACGTGGCAACGTGGAATGGGAAAATGTACCGCAAACCAAAAGTAAAGTAGGTGTTTCAAGTCTTCGTGTTTGGGGTCCAAAATACCCATCAACTAGCTGGCTAGATATTGAACGGTATGGCAGTGAATCGTGAATAGTGGAGATGGTGTTCTCATTTTCCATCGAATCAGAATGATTGAAAGTGTGTTTTTGTAGTTAGACTGTATCCCGTGTGTTCGGTTTTGCAGCATCCTATTTTCTCCCACCTGTGTTCGTCCATTCTTTGGTCCCTTTGGATATTCAGTTTTCCTAGAAACATGCAACTCTGGGAGAAAATGTGGTGATCAATATGGCTTAGCTTGCTATTTAAAGCTTAACTATAATGACGATGATCATAGTGATTATGAAGCCGATGATATCCTTTATTTCCGTAAGAAATCAGGATTTTATTGCAATCTGTCATACTATCGGACGCCTTAGTATGTGTCCAAATCTTTTTGCTTACGGCCCACGTCACGTAGCCGAAATAATGTTTATTAAACTCTTTCTACTGAACAGGAATAATAATCGGCTCCTGAGTTCACTTATGGCGAGTCTCTTGGGAGGAAGACTAGGCAATCGAAGTATCAGAACTATTCCCACTTCATTTTTTTATGAGTAATAGACAGCCTTGCGACAGAGGAAGTCATCACAATCTTGAAGAGCAGACGTAAGAGAACCCTAAAAAATGACCTATAATTGACCCTCGGAATACAAGTTTTCGCTGAACACGAATGAAAGTTCCCACGAACATAGTGGGTGTTTTCAGCAAAAACAAGTGTCAGTGGCTGTGGAGTCCTCTCCTTTCTAAAAACAATCAAGTCAGCAGAAAATCAGATCGTCGTCAACTGGTGCTGCCGACTGTTTTGCCCCAGAAATACCACGGAGAGAACACATGCTGCCGGTCGTAAAGTTCGATGCTCACGAGAAAATACCCTTTATAACGACTTGACTGTTTGTATTGTAGATGTGAGACAATCTTGATTTCAATTTCACTCTACAGAACGGAAGTCAAAGCCAGTATCCCTGTGAGTTTTATTAGGACAGGAAACGGGTTTTCGGCGCAGATCCGTCATAAATGGGTAGATTAGGAAAAGATATCTTCTCCATGCAAGGCTCATCTCCCTCATAGCTGGCAGAATTCTTGGTAAACACTTAGATGCATTCACGCTATTTAAGCTTTTCCTAAGGCAAACTCATAAAAAAAGCTCGCCGCTTCCAAAGCAATTTTTCCAACCAGCGAAGCATAAACTCTTTTCACTCTCAGCACCAACACACTAATCCATTCCGTCAGTGTACTAAAGGCAATCTGGCGATCCGCCTTTGTTGGTATTTCGATAAACCTTCCCTGTCACTAAACCGTCTCAATTCACTGGTCTAGTTCTCCGTTTACTGCGCCAGCAAATCACTAGTTACCCGGTGTTTCCCCATTCACGCCGTCTGCACTTCGAGAAACCTGCCTTTGCGAACAAAGAGTTCAATCACACGATGAGTATTGGTATAGTCTGCTTGTTCTCCACCCCCTGGGACTCACGTTCGCAAATGGTTTCGAAGTCATCCGGTGATCAGATCTTATGGCAACTGTCCTGAGTGCCACCCCATTTCACAGATACACGATACCGCCAGCAACCTCTGGGGTCCCGTGTTGCAACATTCTCTGTTGGTAACGACGCTTAAGTATACAGAGCCAATGGACACTTTCGAATGCATACATATAATACGGCGCACCAGAAAACCTTTCGTTGAATAAACGGCCTTCTTGCTCACTGCTGTTTGTTCAGATCTGGAGTCCGTTTCACAATGTGGAGGACGAAAATTAAGTATGAATGATACTATTGCCGTCGCAGCCATTTCAATTCAAAAAACGCGTTACAACTCATCCAATTGCGGGCTGAAATTTTTTGTTGTGAACCACCGAACAGAACTGGTAGATTTGTGGATCAGTCATTGTTTTGCTTGTAGGGTCGAATGCTTTTCGTTGTCCTCGTTGCAACCGGGCGACTGCTAGTTTACTTTTGAGCATATCCCCTGTTATTTTACTACCGGATGTGGATGTCGATCTCCTAATTTTCAGTACTATTTGTCGTTATTGATTACCATACTGGCTTCCATTAGTTTCTCATTTTGGCTTCTCTTCCGTGCGACGTGAAGTTTAAGTATACAAACTCTCAATAAAAAGCCAGCATACTAGAATCATTTGAACCACTACGCACCGTAACAAGCACCTCAACGTTAAATCCGGCGAAATCCGAAGTGGAAGCACAAATGGGAAGCAATTTTTTTGGGAATTCTGCCACGAAAATGGAGATAAAAATACTAAAGCAGATAAGCAAGTCTCAATGGAGCACCATTCAAAAACGATTACTTTTCTCGATTTTCCCCGCAGATTGAAAGCAAATTAGAAATTGGCAACGGTGCTAGCAATTGATGAAGTGAAAATGGGGTAAAACAGTGCACAGAATGAGTTTTTCGGGGACCATTATGAGGTCTTACAAAGCACATACGAGCAATCTTGCGCCATTAATTCATTACGCATTGCAAGGCCCTGAAAACCGGAGTTTTTAAAATCACCAACTGTGCGTTTCAACGATATATTTAGGCATTATTCATTCAAAGCATTCCCGGTCTGCAGAAATTTTGTACGACATATGCCTTTGCATTACCCTTATTACACATCGCCTTTAACACCAAACTTTATTCAAACATAATGACACGTTAAGGCAAACAGCTGCACTCCGAAATAAGAATTACTGGGAACTGCACGGAAAACGTAAACCATACATAAGTAGTAATACATGTGACAATTAACCCCAGCAGCGTCCGCTTTGTGCTTCCCAATTTAATTCAGTTCTTTAGGTGTTGCTCTTCCATAGCATGCCCGGTTAATCACTTAACTCCTGTTTACATAGGGCAGCAGTGGTCATGTTAATAAATAAACTAACTGAATGCCTACGTTTCTATACCCAGAAATCTTCGTCGTCCGCTACGACTGACTCTGTCCCGGTTATCTCTTAGGTCATGTTATGTTCAGTTCACTCGCAATAAACACTAGTGACGTCAACGCTGAGGCAAGAGTAAGGAGATTTTGGTGCCGCGCGCAAGCCATAACATGGAACTTTTGTCTTAAAATGCTAATTTTGGTTTGCCGCAGAATTCCCGTAACTGCTAAATTAGGAGGGGAACGGAGATCTCTCACCAGCGAGGCATGAGAACATCCATTGTGTTTGATTTCCATTACTCTGTGACATCTTACTGGCATGTATTCTCATTACTTGACCTGCTTCGCAACAAGCCGCATTCTGGCTCCCCAAAACTTCGAATAATTCCTATCTCAACATGTTCTAAAGGCGTTGACGCCTTCATCGATTTCTAATTATGGAGACATCTCGTTACTATCTCTGGTCCCTCTGTTGCAGAAAACGCTTGCATGAATACTCAACTTGGAGCAGGCTCGACACGGCTTTGCACCCTTGTTTCGCATCATATCTCCAGAAGCTTGTCTGAACATGTTTGCCCCGTGCCCCTTCTAACTACCTTGAACTTTTCCATCAGGCCACCCCTGGATCTACGGTCTGCAAACGAGTGCAGGTTCAGGCTATACAGGCTTCTGACGTGTAACAGAAATTGCTGTCTATCAATCATTCTACTTGTTGGATAACCTCATGACAAGCCAATTAATTTTTAGGGGATTGTGCCAAAGCCTTTAAGCATCACCGTATGCGGGGTTCATCACCTTGTAAGAAGGGATGAGTGCCGCCGGTTTACTACAGAATGCCGTGGACAATAACCGAATGAGCCTTATTGTTGCTTTTCCGGAAGCAGTTTTGTACTACCCAGACCAACTGCGTTCTGCAGTCACAAGAAAACCCAGGCCACTAGTTCTCTGAAAACTTCCCATTTTCCCCCATTGCAGTCACTTCTTCTGGGGCGCTCGTAGGCGACTTTCGATTTCTTTTAGCAACCTCGTCCAGGTTTCAGCCCAGTCGATCACATTTCTTATGTATCTTTCATCAGCATGCATGTAGTGTGGTGATTATTAGTATGCCACAATTTCGAGTGTGTACGGAAAAACAGCTGCTGTCTAGATTATCCCACTTAATATTCCGATTCGCATTGAACTTTTGGTTCCTACTCTGACGAAGAAGGATCTATTCGTCGTGAAGTCCGAGAACCAATTTAATACCGAGCCTTCGAACAAGAAGGCTGGGACTTTTATATCAGAATTCAATGAATTGCCTAATCCGAGGCCTTGATGAAAGCTAAATAATATGCATTTACAAATTTCCCCCCAGAATCTTTTTGCAGCCTGATCTAAGAACTTGAGTGAGTTCGAAAGGCTCGAGCTTTCTTCAGTAAATCCCAATTGCACCTTGCAAAAAATAGAGCACTTAATGAAGCACCTATCTACGAGATACTTCCCCGGTCTCCCAAGACACTTGCGAAAGATACGCTTAAGGCTAGCACGCCGGCAGGATTCTGCCAGTTCGCGTAAACCTCCATTGCAAATAGCTCAACCAGCTGCTGCCATGAGGGCCGAAGACATACTTTTCTGGATTATGGAGGTCCGAAAAGGCTATAAACAGTTATCCTGAGTATATAAGCCAGCCGGTTCAAGGAGGCCGAGTGAATACGGCCCGGCCCTTCGAACCGGCCTGAGTTTATCTATTCCGGCATCCGCAGCATCATCAAACTTCGCTTCCATCTAGCTGACTTTGGTCTTAGAAAGTAAATATTCCATGTCCTGTTTGCAGATTCAAACTGACCGGCGAAAGTTTCCAAAGCGTTTGTTCAGAACGTTGGTTTTAATACTGTCTCCTTATACCTCTATTCAATCCATAGACATGAGCTTAATTGCAGAGATTCTAGTTGCCCCTTCTGAGTGCACATAAAGGCAGTACTCTATGGGTTTCCTCTTCAAAATACACCCCACTGGTTTTGGCAAAACCATTCGGGTTTTAAAAAGAAATCGTATAAATTTATCGGTTTCCAAGATGAAAATGCAAGATCAGGTGTGTAGAAGGATGATGCAGAGGAAACGTGAATGACAGAATCCGCAAAGGCTATGGGGATGAATGCAAACTTGGAAGCATGCAGAAAGGAAAGAATAGATTCAGCGAAGCATTAAGCAAAGCACAAGTAAGACTTCCAAAAATGAAAGCCGAAAATTTTTGGCAAGACTATGTACAATTAAATGGAACAGGTATCATTGCCGAACAACAAGTAGCGTCGTGCAAAAGGGCGATATATATGCGTAACACTGATGGCTAACTTAACCAGGGCTTGACGAAAGAAGTACTGGGTACCTGAACGTAAAGGGCATTAAGCGATTGATGGGAAATGGTAGCCGATCAGTTAAAGATCAATAAAAATATGGTAATAAGGAAATTGGTTCAAACAAAGGGAAACGACATGCAATGTGGATACGGTAATCGCAATCAACAACAATAACGGGCTGGTAAAATGCCGGTGATGGCAAGGATTGCTGTCAAGATTACAGCAAACTAGCTGAAGGAAGAGATTTTATGAAACATTTTGAAAGGAGGGGATGGGAAACGCCCAAGATTGCTGATTGCATTCATATGCAGCCGAGTGGCAAATGGGTCTGAGAGGTGCAATGGAGCAGAAAATGTTCGTGCGAGAACTATAAGCAGTTCTTAAATGCAACTTCCGTGTAATTTCTTCAGAATATCTCCATTGTGGTTGCTGTTTGTGATCTTAGACGGCAGTACGCGTGGGGATTTTGAAGAGGCCTGCAGATCGTTCCAAAGCAGCGGAAACCGCGGTTTTGTCCAACTATGAGGGTCGATCTAAACGGGTTATGCAGGGCGATCGACAACGTGGTTTTGGTCAAACGTATCGGTACTGGAGCGCCAGATCTGGCCAGTAGTATACTAACGGAAGCAAAACGCTAGTAAATTTGGGGTTTTCCCTACTAGGATGGAACCGATAATAATCGTTTATCTTTTATCTTTTACTTCCTTTATTAATAAAATAACGATGTACATCAGTTTTCAGGAAGGAGGCCGCTGCCAGCAAAGGGCCGCCAAATGAGGAAGTTGGCCCACGGTGAGGCGATTCAAACCAGCGACCTTCATGTCCAAACGCCCCGACCTTATCCTTTTGGTCACGGCGCGCATTTCGGTTGCGGAATCTGAAACCGAAGAGAGACGTCGTTTGATATGATTGAGTTTTGGGCTCTTGCGATAACTAAACCGTATGAAAATTAGGACATCATCATGGTCGTGTAAATGGAAAATTAGAGATGCTGGTTGCAAACAATCTCTAATGGTGGGTACATTGTTGCTGACATAACTAGGGGTTTGGGTTGCACCTCCAGGAAATAATTAGGCGATTTAAAATTTCATGATTTATGTGAACTCAGCTTAGACCAAAAGTTGGAGGTTTTGTCTTCGATATATCGAATTGATGATATTGTTAGCAATAAGGGACACGCGTGGTAGGGTGGCGGGGACAAAATTGGGATCAGATTGTCTTTAAGGCGCAACGCAGTTCAGCTGTAAAGAGAATGGCAATAATTCTAGAGATTTACGTTTCGTTTTCAAACGTTTGCTTGCGCAGCCTGCCCGGAGCTGCAGAACTAATAATGAAGGGAAATGTGAACGGAAAATTATACTACTGATCATGCCAAATCTGTCAATTTGACATATTAAACTTGGTCACCCAAAGTGCTGAGTCCCACCGGTCGCGGCTCATAATCATTCTAGACTTGTCTAAAGCGTTTGACCGCGTTTCCTACTCCCGACTTCTGGCCAAAATTAGGACTTATGGAATAAGAAATCCCCTCTTATCTTGGCTATCATCCTACCTATCCGATCGCTTTCAGGTATTCAATATGAACGGCTGTTTTTCCCAGCCCTCTGCTATTGCCAGTGGAGTCATTCAGAGGAGTGTTCTAGGTCCTCTCTTTTTTCTTGCTACATGTTAATGATATATTTAAAGTTATTCGTCACGGCATATCATTCCTGTTTGCCGATGACAGTAAAATGTTCTACTCCTTTTAGGTTACTTCATTTAGCTCCACTGTTACATTTATCAATGAAGGCTTAAAGTCTCTTGATAACTGGCGTTCCAAGTGGCTTATGAAGTTCTTTGTTGACAACAGCTCTCTGACAACATAAATGTCATGTTCCTCCGGGCTACCGTCCATGACCGGTAGGTCAATTCTTGAATCACACACAGAGTTAAGGACTTAGGGTTACAATGCTCCTGCTCTTTCAACTTCCACGAGCAGGCTCACCATCAGACCGCTGTAACTAAAAGAACCGCCACAGCGATCTTAAGGATATTCTGCGCTCAAGACTGCAGAATTATCACCTTCAAGTCCCATGCTAGGCCCCACCTCGATTACTGCCCGATTATCTTTACGCATATGCGTAAAGTCGATCGAATTGCAATCGAGAATGTGCAGCGTGCATTTACTAGAAATCTCCTAAATCTTTCATCTACCTTAAACTACAGGGTCAGATGTGAGCTGCTTGGACTTGAACCATTGTGGCTTCGTCGAGTCCAATTAAACCTTGCATTTCTCCTTAACCTTTGCCGTAATAATGTCCACTCTACTACAAGCGTCACACACAACGCTCGTTGTCCCTCATATCCACTTCGTAGTAGATACTACTCGTTAAGAATACCCCTGACTCCACCAATGATCAGGGCTAAATTATCCACAGTTGCTTACTGTAAACTGTGGAACAAACTCCCTAGTTCCCTTCGGCCGTGCCCAACTTTAGCCCAGTTCAAAGCCCAGCTGCAAAGCTATTGGATGTTCCGCTGTTAATTAACCTGACACGAGGTAACGTTGGTCTAGACGAGGCTTACGAACATGAGATAGAATTTTAGTTGGTGACCGGATCTTTGCTGAGATCACCACCAGGGCTTCGGCTTCACCTCTAACTTCCTCACTTTATCACACGTTCCCACTAGTGCACTTTTTGACCTCCCTTGTAGTGATGCACCCTCTTCACCAGTGACTTGCGCAACCAACTCTTTAGCTTTTACCCTAAGTGTGCTGACGAAAATGCCAACGTACTTCTTGGCGTATCCAAGCTGTCGTCACTTCCCGTGATGTTAAACACCTTCAGCCTGTGTACTCCTCGCTCTTCATGTCATTTTATCCTCTTTACTGACTTGGCAGGGCTAAATAGTTCGTTCCTGGTAGCCCCTAACCAACTACGCCTAAAACTGCTATCATAGCTCATTCTATTTACGGAATAGATGCAATATGTTGCAGGTATTTTTGCGCGATCTAATAATCACCATAACCCCAAGCTGGCACCCAAGCCAGACTACTTCGCTCTTGCATTTCAGATCTCGCATCCGCAGCAGACGCGCTGCTAGCACTTCCGTCCTCGTAATGGCGGTTCCAAATCTGCTATCCTATCTTTTGTGCTAGGAAATCGTTACCTAGAACTGGCGCTCAAGTTCTGGCTCGTTCGACAACCCCGATTGTGGGACTGGATATCTCAACTCGCATTTCTGCGATTGAGCGAAACCGCGATTGTACCTGTCTCCGGAACGGCTTGCCCGCCTCATATTCCCCACCCGTACTGCTGACTAAGATCAAAATATGCGACAACGTAAATGACAGCATAGAGGACATTCTTGACTAGTTTATTTAAGGAATGTTAGTACACAATTTCTCTTATCCGACGCGCCCCTCGGTACAGCTAACCGCCCTCCGTATGTGAATATAATCACTGTCCTTGGAGTTCCATATCAGAAGCTTCACAAATTTCCTCCACATAGGTTGAGATAATTGTGACATTCATCGGCCGCCCTCAGCATTTTATGGCCATTTGTTATCAAATACGCTTCTTATCCAATTTGCCTGACGTTCCGCCTGGTTTCCACCACTTCCATCCAATTACCGCATTACCACTGTTTGTCGTCTCTTCCGCTTAACGGTTCCGTCCATTACGTAACGCTCCCAACGCTTGGTGTCTCTGGCCATATATCGATATCCACAGTTGGGCTCCGTCCATGGTTTGCGCCAGCGATGAGCAAATTTAGTGCACTTAAATACGAAATGACTCGTAGTTCGCTGCTTGTAAACAGTCCCAGGAAACTATTTCTCGGTCTTAAAAATTGAGTTTTATACTTTTTGCTTTTCACTGGCATACTTGTACTTTTCCTATTGCTCTGCGACATTCAATTTCACCTTCCAGTGAGCATCTGCAATAACTCACTATTGCTCCCAGCATCTTATCCCATTCGACTTCTATCGTCTTCATTTCCTGTGCATCATCCTTGCGAAAATTTGATCTTGCCTTGCGCATCCTCTCGCAGATCGAGAAATATACATTATTGTTATAATTATTCATGTAAGTAGCTGAAGACCGTCATTTCTCACGAACCTTTTTCGTGGTTTATAAAGTTCTGAAACACACTGCTGCAGGAGTCCACCAGACGTTGCTCTAATTTAATCCGGTTCCTCTTATTCTTTTACCAACTCCGGTTCCAATTATGGACCTAGCTGAAATCTGCGAAATCAAAATAACCCAAAACGAACCCCAATAATCAGGCACACGATTAAGCACTTTCCAGGCTACGCCATCTTCTCCAACTGCCCGATGAAAAGTGCTCCCATGATTTGGCCTTTCATGCTTCTAGTATTCATTCACTTTAACGCTCAGTGGACTACGCATTCTGCCAAGAACTGCTTCTAAATCTTCCGTTGTTTCTTTGTTGAGTTTTTCTTGCCACACTTTATCCATTCTTCATGTGCAGCCCGTCTTTATCCTCTTCATTAAAGGATCTCACCACTTGACCGGACTTGCAGTTGCGTTTTTCGATCTATCTCGATCGGCTGCGTGCATATGACGTCCTTCTAGATGCGTAAAAACACTCCAAGCTGCAACGCCGGACAGACTTTCTCCGCCTGTCTTGTGTATGAATGGCTACCGCATAAACTTCTGATTCTTATGCATGTGGATGCTTTTTCCACTTTTCCCATAATTTTTCATTATCATCGCATGCCCTGATCATGCACATTGCGAGTCTCGAAACTGTACAAGGAAAGGGTCATTTCTTATTTATCTGCGTATACGCTAATACGCTGCATCGATCATATTGCATTCTCCGAAATTCCTCAAATACAACAGCCAAAATGACTGCCAGCATGATATACATTCTTTCTTCCAATCTCAGCTTCCATCTATTTGTTGAGATGCTCTTTTTGGTATCCTAAAATCCAACGCTTTTTAGTTTACCCTTTTCCACTTATCTTTTGTCTCCACGATTCGGCAACCCCGACGTAGCACTTCTATTATTGAACCTGTCTACTACCTGCGTGTCAACTGCTACTTCCAGTGAAAAGCCTCTATAATTGTTCTGTACCACATAAATGCACATCTATATCATAAGCAATGTTATCGTCCAATAAATCACAATCCCATCCTGGCCAGATCCGTGGAGCGGATTGTCCCGGAAAACTAATTGTCTTTCTCATGACCAACGACGAAATTGGTGAATCCCAACATGGCTTTTTAAGCGCAGTTCTTGTATTTCATATTACTTTAGTAATTTTCACCTGGTTACTCTAAATATCGATAAGTGAAAGGCCAGTATAACCATCATATTTGACGTGGCCAAAGAGTTTGATCGCATGCAACATGGAAGATAATTGAGACAAAGGAAATCCTATGGCCTAGCAGGTCCGCTCAACTCTTGTTCGACTCCCTACCTGCATGACCACTCTTATCTCTTCAATATCACAGGAACCTTATCCTATACCCACTCAATCAATAGAGATGTTATATAAGATAGTATACTCGGACGCTCGCTGCTAGTGCTCTATGAAAATGACATCTTCCGCACAATGCACCACGACAAACCTTTCTTTCGAGTTATCTTCTATGCCCCACACCAGTGCCAGGTCCATGGAGGATTGAAACTCAATAGACTAGTGGTGTGGACAGCGGGCAAGGAAACTCTTTGCCACAAAATGCGCTGTGCGTGCCAGTAGCAGTCACATTTTCCCGGGTTGGTACTTAATAAACATCTCAATATTAACCAATCGGCGTGCAAAATGCCTAGACTTGCAATGCACGTGCTCATTCAACTTCCACGAGCATTCGGTTTGTCAGATGGCAAAAGCAAGTAGTATTATTAGCCTAACCGCTAAAACATTCCGTACTCTAAAATATAAGCTGATGCTATACAAGTGGCCTGGTAGACCGCAATTTTCTTAATGATCGATAATCTTCTCAAACAAATTCAGAAATGATCGTGTTGCAGTAGAAAAATACGACGGGCATTCACAAAGCGAATTCTTGGTCCAACATCAAACTTTGTTTACAAAGAAAAATGCAGGCTGTTGCAACATGACAACCTTGGGTTACATCGTTTCAAACTGAACCTAATGTTGCCTTTCAAGCTCCTAATGTCGCAATGAAACTCGGCTGGAAACTCCATCCGACTCGCTAACCAACGTTCATACTCCTTCAGGAATCGACCTTCGTCTCTTAAAGTACCACTTCACAAATTGTCTTTCGGATCACAATTGTTCATTGTTGCTTGCTCCACCTCAAGGAACAGGTTGGCGGACCATGTCCGGTCATGCCAGAATTTAGGAAAATTTAAATATGAATCAACAAAATTTCTCAAGGTATCAGCGTAACTGGAATCAATATCAATCTAGACTGAGCTTTCAAATGCAACCCACAATTCTACCCCCGTCTCAAGTAATGAACCCAAAGCCATGCCAAGTTAATTCCACTATACCATCGGCAGTGCAGCTCTATTAAAAGAAGGATTAAGCACGCACAAAAGATTAAGCTATCATGTAATCCAAAATGTTCTTATATTATTAATAATACTGCATATTTCTTGATTTGCGAGAGGATGCGCAAGGCAAGATCAAATTTTCGCAAGGATGATGCACAGGAAATGAAGACGATAGAAGTCGAATGGGATAAGATGCTGGGAGCAATAGTGAGTTATTGCAGATGCTCACTGGAAGGTGAAATTGAATGTCGCAGAGCAATAGGAAAAGTACAAGTATGCCAGTGAAAAGCAAAAAGTATAAAACTCAATTTTTAAGACCGAGAAATAGTTTCCTGGGACTGTTTACAAGCAGCGAACTACGAGTCATTTCGTATTTAAGTGCACTAAATTTGCTCATCGCTGGCGCAAACCATGGACGGAGCCCAACTGTGGATATCGATATATGGCCAGAGACACCAAGCGTTGGGAGCGTTACGTAATGGACGGAACCGTTAAGCGGAAGAGACGACAAACAGTGGTAATGCGGTAATTGGATGGAAGTGGTGGAAACCAGGCGGAACGTCAGGCAAATTGGATAAGAAGCGTATTTGATAACAAATGGCCATAAAATGCTGAGGGCGGCCGATGAATGTCACAATTATCCCAACCTATGTGGAGGAAATTTGTGAAGCTTCTGATATGGAACTCCAAGGACAGTGATTATATTCACATACGGAGGGCGGTTAGCTGTACCGAGGGGCGCGTCGGATAAGAGAAATTGTGTACTAACATTCCTTAAATAAACTAGTCAAGAATGTCCTCTATGCTGTCATTTACGTTGTCGCATATTTTGATCTTAGTCAGCAGTACGGGTGGGGAATATGAGGCGGGCAAGCCGTTCCGGAGACAGGTACAATCGCGGTTTCGCTCAATCGCAGAAATGCGAGTTGAGATATCCAGTCCCACAATCGGGGTTGTCGAACGAGCCAGAACTTGAGCGCCAGTTCTAGGTAACGATTTCCTAGCACAAAAGATAGGATAGCAGATTTGGAACCGCCATTACGAGGACGGAAGTGCTAGCAGCGCGTCTGCTGCGGATGCGAGATCTGAAATGCAAGAGCGAAGTAGTCTGGCTTGGGTGCCAGCTTGGGGTTATGGTGATTATTAGATCGCGCAAAAATACCTGCAACATATTGCATCTATTCCGTAAATAGAATGAGCTATGATAGCAGTTTTAGGCGTAGTTGGTTAGGGGCTACCAGGAACGAACTATTTAGCCCTGCCAAGTCAGTAAAGAGGATAAAATGACATGAAGAGCGAGGAGTACACAGGCTGAAGGTGTTTAACATCACGGGAAGTGACGACAGCTTGGATACGCCAAGAAGTACGTTGGCATTTTCGTCAGCACACTTAGGGTAAAAGCTAAAGAGTTGGTTGCGCAAGTCACTGGTGAAGNGGGTGCATCACTACAAGGGAGGTCAAAAAGTGCACTAGTGGGAACGTGTGATAAAGTGAGGAAGTTAGAGGTGAAGCCGAAGCCCTGGTGGTGATCTCAGCAAAGATCCGGTCACCAACTAAAATTCTATCTCATGTTCGTAAGCCTCGTCTAGACCAACGTTACCTCGTGTCAGGTTAATTAACAGCGGAACATCCAATAGCTTTGCAGCTGGGCTTTGAACTGGGCTAAAGTTGGGCACGGCCGAAGGGAACTAGGGAGTTTGTTCCACAGTTTACAGTAAGCAACTGTGGATAATTTAGCCCTGATCATTGGTGGAGTCAGGGGTATTCTTAACGAGTAGTATCTACTACGAAGTGGATATGAGGGACAACGAGCGTTGTGTGTGACGCTTGTAGTAGAGTGGACATTATTACGGCAAAGGTTAAGGAGAAATGCAAGGTTTAATTGGACTCGACGAAGCCACAATGGTTCAAGTCCAAGCAGCTCACATCTGACCCTGTAGTTTAAGGTAGATGAAAGATTTAGGAGATTTCTAGTAAATGCACGCTGCACATTCTCGATTGCAATTCGATCGACTTTACGCATATGCGTAAAGATAATCGGGCAGTAATCGAGGTGGGGCCTAGCATGGGACTTGAAGGTGATAATTCTGCAGTCTTGAGCGCAGAATATCCTTAAGATCGCTGTGGCGGTTCTTTTAGTTACAGCGGTCTGATGGTGAGCCTGCTCGTGGAAGTTGAAAGAGCAGGAGCATTGTAACCCTAAGTCCTTAACTCTGTGTGTGATTCAAGAATTGACCTACCGGTCATGGACGGTAGCCCGGAGGAACATGACATTTATGTTGTCAGAGAGCTGTTGTCAACAAAGAACTTCATAAGCCACTTGGAACGCCAGTTATCAAGAGACTCTAAGCCTTCATTGATAAATGTAACAGTGGAGCTAAATGAAGTAACCTAAAAGGAGTAGAACATTTTACTGTCATCGGCAAACAGGAATGATATGCCGTGACGTATATCTTTCAATATGTCGTATGTAGATAGCATTATTTAATAACTTCTCTAATGTTTCCGTGAATAAATTCCCCGGTAATTGCTCAGGGATGTGTGATTCAGCTGTCAAAATAAAATACCTACGGGCCATGAGAAATGTAATTTTATGACCATAGAAATTTTGCGTTTCATATTGCATAGGTCCTTGTTTCTGAAGATGTCGGGGACGGGACGCGCTGTCCAACGCATTTGACAAATCTTAAGTTATGATGAGCATCGACCGATATGAATCGACATTCTAGTTAACTAAGGTTAAGAGGCAACATTGGCCCCAGTTTTCTTCCCTTATTGACCGTTTCCACTTGACATTCCAACCACCCCTTCTGTTTAAGTGTCTGGCTTCCTAGGCTGGAAAAGAATCCATGATTTCTGCGCTGTGAATTTAGTCAACCCCAACGCATCTGTCTTTTACAGCACTTTCATTGTTTATATCTGCAGCAGTTTTTCGTTGTCTGTCTCACCAAATACCGATTTACTTTGCTTTACTTACATCGTAGACGATCCACAAAATAGATTAGTCTATCCATCTATGTATAAACGACCCCAAATAAAAAACATCGGACCTCTGTTATTATCAGTCATCACATGTTTTGGTTTACACTAAACTTTCTAGTAACTCCCTTTTCCGAACCGCTCGTAAGATTGACCGATTCTAAATCCGCGGTTGGAAGCTAGGACAGACCAGCTCCTGATATTTCTCCTTTTTCCAGGTGTTTTAGCTCTGCTTGCAAGTAAACATTTACTTCATACTCCGACTACCGCTGTTTCGGCTCGCCTGGGATTATCCACTGCTGCAAATCTCGTTTCTCTTGCATACCCCATATTCGTATCCATTTTTTCACCTCCTGATTACTCCATTGTTAGCATAATAGTGCGGCGGACAGTTAGGTCAATCGCTTTGACCCACGCACATCGGGAGAACATCTCAGCTGCTGAGATGTGCGGGTGCAGACTAGTTGGTGGATTACATCTTTTGTTTTCACCCCTAAGTAGTACATCTCAGGTTGGGTGACCAGCGCTCGGTCAGCCCCACTCAACACAGAAGGAAATGCTAGCTCTTGGGTCGCCTAACCCAGTTCGGAAGACTTCCCACATTTTCAAAGCTCGCTGGCAGCCCAAATCGTCAACTATCTCGAACTTCATCATATTTAATGGCTTACGCATAGAGTCCCCTGTGAACATCGCAGAAGCTTTGATAACATTTCCCTTCTGCTCTCATTATTGACAGTCGGACACACTCTGAAATCCACCCCATGTTAACTTCGGTTAGATTGTTCTACACCTCCGTTGATTTTGCTTGCATCATCACTGTGATGAAATATGCCAGGCTATCCCGCCGGCCTGGTTATGATGGCATCCCACCAGTCCTATTTCGCACCGATGCTCCAGATCCTCCACTGCTCCTTCTGAATCTGTTCTCGCTCTCCATGTTCGCCCCCAACTTTTCCGTCACAAAAGGAGACCTCCATTATTATTCCGCAGCACAAAAGGGTACCATGCATGAACCCGAAAACTTTCGCCCCACTAACCACACACCAGTTCTATCCAGGCTTATGAAAAAGATTGCTAAAGAACAAATGGTTAACACCCTTATTACACACAACCTTATCAATTCATCGCAACACAGCTTCCTCAGGGGCCGATCTTGAAACACTTGCCAGATTGACTTCTTAAACTTGGTCACCCAAAGTGCTGAGTCCCACCGGTCGCGGCTCATAATCATTCTAGACTTGTCTAAAGCGTTTGACCGCGTTTCCTACTCCCGACTTCTGGCCAAAATTAGGACTTATGGAATAAGAAATCCCCTCTTATCTTGGCTATCATCCTACCTATCCGATCGCTTTCAGGTATTCAATATGAACGGCTGTTTTTCCCAGCCCTCTGCTATTGCCAGTGGAGTCATTCAGAGGAGTGTTCTAGGTCCTCTCTTTTTTCTTGCTACATGTTAATGATATATTTAAAGTTATTCGTCACGGCATATCATTCCTGTTTGCCGATGACAGTAAAATGTTCTACTCCTTTTAGGTTACTTCATTTAGCTCCACTGTTACATTTATCAATGAAGGCTTAGAGTCTCTTGATAACTGGCGTTCCAAGTGGCTTATGAAGTTCTTTGTTGACAACAGCTCTCTGATAACATAAATGTCATGTTCCTCCGGGCTACCGTCCATGACCGGTAGGTCAATTCTTGAATCACACACAGAGTTAAGGACTTAGGGTTACAATGCTCCTGCTCTTTCAACTTCCACGAGCAGGCTCACCATCAGACCGCTGTAACTAAAAGAACCGCCACAGCGATCTTAAGGATATTCTGCGCTCAAGACTGCAGAATTATCACCTTCAAGTCCCATGCTAGGCCCCACCTCGATTACTGCCCGATTATCTTTACGCATATGCGTAAAGTCGATCGAATTGCAATCGAGAATGTGCAGCGTGCATTTACTAGAAATCTCCTAAATCTTTCATCTACCTTAAACTACAGGGTCAGATGTGAGCTGCTTGGACTTGAACCATTGTGGCTTCGTCGAGTCCAATTAAACCTTGCATTTCTCCTTAACCTTTGCCGTAATAATGTCCACTCTACTACAAGCGTCACACACAACGCTCGTTGTCCCTCATATCCACTTCGTAGTAGATACTACTCGTTAAGAATACCCCTGACTCCACCAATGATCAGGGCTAAATTATCCACAGTTGCTTACTGTAAACTGTGGAACAAACTCCCTAGTTCCCTTCGGCCGTGCCCAACTTTAGCCCAGTTCAAAGCCCAGCTGCAAAGCTATTGGATGTTCCGCTGTTAATTAACCTGACACGAGGTAACGTTGGTCTAGACGAGGCTTACGAACATGAGATAGAATTTTAGTTGGTGACCGGATCTTTGCTGAGATCACCACCAGGGCTTCGGCTTCACCTCTAACTTCCTCACTTTATCACACGTTCCCACTAGTGCACTTTTTGACCTCCCTTGTAGTGATGCACCCACTTCACCAGTGACTTGCGCAACCAACTCTTTAGCTTTTACCCTAAGTGTGCTGACGAAAATGCCAACGTACTTCTTGGCGTATCCAAGCTGTCGTCACTTCCCGTGATGTTAAACACCTTCAGCCTGTGTACTCCTCGCTCTTCATGTCATTTTATCCTCTTTACTGACTTGGCAGGGCTAAATAGTTCGTTCCTGGTAGCCCCTAACCAACTACGCCTAAAACTGCTATCATAGCTCATTCTATTTACGGAATAGATGCAATATGTTGCAGGTATTTTTGCGCGATCTAATAATCACCATAACCCCAAGCTGGCACCCAAGCCAGACTACTTCGCTCTTGCATTTCAGATCTCGCATCCGCAGCAGACGCGCTGCTAGCACTTCCGTCCTCGTAATGGCGGTTCCAAATCTGCTATCCTATCTTTTGTGCTAGGAAATCGTTACCTAGAACTGGCGCTCAAGTTCTGGCTCGTTCGACAACCCCGATTGTGGGACTGGATATCTCAACTCGCATTTCTGCGATTGAGCGAAACCGCGATTGTACCTGTCTCCGGAACGGCTTGCCCGCCTCATATTCCCCACCCGCACTGCTGACTGAAATCAAATTCAACTTTCCGTACTATAATTTCTTGTGCGTATAATATACTACTCTCTTTCGACTCCTCTCCCAATATGATTTATATACCTTCGTTACCACAAGTGTGTGACTCTCCTTTGAGCCGTTCGGAACGTTGGCCCAGCGTGATGTCCCCATATTACTGGATGGATCAATACTCTCATCAAAATTTTCGATTTTAAATCCTGCATCATGTGTAGTCCGTCTTTTTCATTCTTTATTGGCTCAGCTACATTTTATATGTAGATCCCGTTACCGCACTCCTCGAAACAGCCCTAAGCGTGCTGCTATGGCTCAGATCTAGTTACAAACATTTAGGCAATAGAATTAAGTTGCAGGCCTGCTGCAGTTTTCCACTGTCAGATGAGTTCCATTTTCCAATGACACCAGTGGCTTAGCCATTGTATTACCCCCCTTGTAGATTATTTAAATACCGGATGAATGAACAAAAATAAATTAATGTTTGCTGAAGTTTAACCTTTTCTCCTAATCACAACACATCAGACCCCACAATTTTATTTCCTTAGGTAAAGAGCACAGAAAAGGCTGACCGTTACAAGCGTCCAAATAGAGCACTACGCAGTAGCCATCGAAACGTTTGCAACTAAATTTCTTTGCGCCATGTTGACAATCGCAATGAAATCTCCTCTCATTCCGATCAGCCTACCACATGAACCGTCTGGCTATTAATCAGGGCATTCGTCCTATGTGTCACCGACGAACTATCCAAGAGTGTGTCCAAAATCAACTAGCCTAAGCTTCCTGGCCTCCGTCAGGGATCACGACCGTTTAATTTGCAGTTTTTATTTCCGGGCGACCTCTTCTTGATGCCCAAAGTGACCATCAAAACTAACCCAAAAATCAGAGCAAAAATTTCGACTTGCTACTTTTGTTTTTCACTCGCAAGACAAATCTTAGTTTGGATGATGTCTTATTTGTCTCCGGGCACTAATCACCATTACCTCAAGCTGCCACCCATATCAAACGACGTCTCTCTTCGGTTTCAGATTCCGCAACCGAAATGCGCGCCGTGACCAAAAGGATAAGGTCGGGGCGTTTGGACATGAAGGTCGCTGGTTTGAATCGCCTCACCGTGGGCCAACTTCCTCATTTGGCGGCCCTTTGCTGGCAGCGGCCTCCTTCCTGAAAACTGATGTACATCGTTATTTTATTAATAAAGGAAGTAAAAGATAAAAGATAAACGATTATTATCGGTTCCATCCTAGTAGGGAAAACCCCAAATTTACTAGCGTTTTGCTTCCGTTAGTATACTACTGGCCAGATCTGGCGCTCCAGTACCGATACGTTTGACCAAAACCACGTTGTCGATCGCCCTGCATAACCCGTTTAGATCGACCCTCATAGTTGGACAAAACCGCGGTTTCCGCTGCTTTGGAACGATCTGCAGGCCTCTTCAAAATCCCCACGCGTACTGCCGTCTAAGATCACAAACAGCAACCACAATGGAGATATTCTGAAGAAATTACACGGAAGTTGCATTTAAGAACTGCTTATAGTTCTCGCACGAACATTTTCTGCTCCATTGCACCTCTCAGACCCATTTGCCACTCGGCTGCATATGAATGCAATCAGCAATCTTGGGCGTTTCCCATCCCCTCCTTTCAAAATGTTTCATAAAATCTCTTCCTTCAGCTAGTTTGCTGTAATCTTGACAGCAATCCTTGCCATCTCCGGCATTTTACCAGCCCGTTATTGTTGTTGATTGCGATTACCGTATCCACATTGCATGTCGTTTCCCTTTGTTTGAACCAATTTCCTTCTTAATACCAAATTTTTATCAGCTTTTAACTTCTCAGATTGACTTTTCGCACCCACAAATGAGCCTCAGCGACAGGGTTTACCCGCAATATGCAGATTTGCTTTAGTTTATTATAAAAGTCTCGTGGTCCACCGCTCACGAACGCGCGCAAAGAAATCTGCTTAATACAACAGAACTGCTTACACTTTTTTAATTTTGCTTGTTTATTGCGCATTGCTTTGTAGATTCAGTTCTTGCTTCCCTAGTAATCCAGGGCAACCCATACCCTTTAATCTCCTGATTTCTGTTATTCACCTTTCCTCTGCTTGTGCCCTGCATATGAGGCCCCTTTCCTTGTGCACTCTTCTCGTTAGTCGAGAGATATTTATTGCGGTCATTCTGATTTCAGTCGAAGAAGCACATGAAGTGGTCTGTTTCTTCTCTTTGTTTATTCTTCAGCGCGCCTGTTGTGTTCTGTTTTCAAAGCCAATAATTTTACCCTGGTTAATCCTGCAGTGTTACAGTTCAAACTGAAAGGAAAAGGCTGGGACTTCTATAGATGGCATTTTGAGTTTCTTGTTATTTACTGTAGATCGCTGATATTATGTAAAGCTATAATGTACCCCCATGAGGACCAGGATGATGGTTGTTACATAGAGTACCCAGTATTCCTTTTCTGTACAACTAGCTACATGCAGACAATACCTTAGCTACAGAAAACGTATCATGGTCAAACTAAAACCCCTGATTCCGGTGAGTAAAGATAAATGTGCCACATTCCCACAATTGGTTTCAGTCACAACCCTTCATCGTGTATTTGAAAGACTTGGAGCCCAAGGGCAGCTAAATAGTAGGACCCCAGCAAGAATTTCATGTTAGGTCGGCGAGTTTGAACCAATAGAATCATGTTTAATGACGTCTGCATACGGCACAATTCCATCCGCGCCACGATGAATAAGTTTCAAGCACTAGCATCGAACGCCTATCAGACAGGCCAGTCAGGAATGTTTTCCGTTCCATTTTAGCCAGTACGATCAAACATATTTTTCATGACGCACCAAACAAAATTTGGTGGACTTAAAGGTCGTTCTGCCATACGGTGCATATGCAAAATTATGCGCAAAATGCCTTTGCAGTCCGTCCTGGAAGTCAACAGAAAAATTATTCGGAAACCGACCGGGGTTCGGATATCATACCGTAAAGTGGGTCTTGCATAAGACCGTCCATTAGCCGAGGCAGCCCATCGGACGGAAAGTCAGGACTGTCGGTGGAATGGTAAGGTTTCTGATACCATTCATGAGGTCCCCTCTCAGCTGCATTGAGTCTGAAACACCTCCATATACGTTGCCTTTTCCGTCACTGCCATCTTTTTATTACATCTGAGTTTGAAAACGCCACCAAAACTTTGGCTTTTTCCGCCGGACTGACCATTTACGCAGTGAATTGTAAGGCGTCAGTTTCAGGCGTCATACAATACAACAAGTGCAAATGAATAGGCAATATCGGACACCGTAGCGCAGAAACCCTGATCAAACTAAGCTATAAAAAAGATGCATACATAGCCTTTGAAAGCAAAATCGCAAAGAGTGCGACCTAACAGGAGATTTACACCCAGTTACGGTGGAGAAAATGATAGATGCCTGGGCCTTGAATTCTCGTGGTGTTTAAATGGAATGGCAGAGACTAAATGCTCCATTCAGAGGATGTTCTAACGGAAACGAAATGTGAAATTCGAATGACTAGCCACGTCTGGAACTTGGACTTAAGACATGGATAGAAAGTGTCCGTTCGTTCATTCATGCCCCGCAAATACCCATGGTAGTTTGAATGAGCTAAAACATTTATGCAGTTTTGCACGTAGCCTCGACCAAAGGAAAAATGAATCATTTAAATGCCATCCTTTTGTTAATCTCTGCTAAGCCACATAAAACTTATGAGCTCAATAATTAAATGTTACAATTTTAAAACAATGAAATTGTTTAGGGATTCGCGAATAAAAACGGGGAATTAAAATATACTACCCCAGAGCTTTTTGGATTAGGCGACACTTAATATAGGTACCTAGGATAACTTCCCGAAGCCTGAGAGCCATACAGTCAAAAGTATATGAAATGCCTATAAAACGCGCAGAATCCGAATGGCAAGTTTTGACTGCCCAGATGCAGAAAATCCTAGGCGAAAAACTGGATAATCTTGCCTGTAGAAGACGTAGCCAAAGGCTGCTTCGGGGGGAAACAAAGAATCAAACGAAACCAAGGCTCTTTATCAATAAACAATCTCAATAAGCAACTGACCCCAAAATGTGTGATCATATATGATGTGGTAAATGAAATCAAGGACGTTCTGGCTGGTACTTTTACAGGATTATATCCGGTGTAGCATGTAAATCAGCGTCCAATAATTTGCTTTCCGGAATTATAACGGCCTTCATAATTTTGAATGCCCTAACCTGTCCGCACCGGCTTGCCGTTCTGGAAGCCGATTTTTCTTTCTGCGCAAACTAAACATGTTTGCGTGAGATAGCATATTTCACGGCATGCGAGGACCAAAATATGAAGGGCTAAAATACACCACGGAAGTACCGCATCGCCCTTTCACGGCCGATCGCCAGAGCAAAGGAGGAGAAAGGCAGCAAACTAGGCCAGATTACGCAAGTGCAACGCAACATCCGGGAAGTAAAAACCGACTGATCTCAAGAAGAAAGACGGTCGTGAACACACGGGATCCATTAAAGAACAGCAAGTTGGAGGAAAAGGTAGAGGAAAATCGAAGCACTGCCAAGAAATCGACTACTGTTTGTTGGTCTTTTTATTTCCTTTGCATTATTGGAGGCCTTAACTCCCACGAACCTCCTTATTTCCACCTTGGATTCGACGGCCTTCGCCTACTTCGTTCTTCTTAGCTCGTCCATCTTTAGTGTGAACCATATCATTATCTTTAGTGAACGTGGGCTCATCCATTTGGTGCGTTTCTTCCTTGGCTGCTTCTCACAACTGGACTTATCTAACCGGGATTGTCCCTGGAAAGGTTCGGTCTGAAAGTCTGTCTGGCCTCGGACTTGAATTTCGGGAAATCCCACCGCGATCCCGTGAAGCCGGAGCGGTCCCTGCCACGCTTAATGTATAATGCTTATAGAAACACAAATATTTGGACCATCAAATTTGCCTGACGTTCCGCCTGGTTTTCACCACTTCCATCCAAGTACCGCATTACCACTGCTTGTCGTCTCTTCCGCTTAACGGTTCCGTCCATTACGTAACGCTCCCAACGCTTGGTGTCTCTGGCCATATATCGATATCCACAGTTGGGCTCCGTCCATGGTTTGCGCCAGCGATGAGCAAATTTAGTGCACTTAAATACGAAATGACTCGTAGTTCGCTGCTTGTAAACAGTCCCAGGAAACTATTTCTCGGTCTTAAAAATTGAGTTTTATACTTTTTGCTTTTCACTGGCATACTTGTACTTTTCCTATTGCTCTGCGACATTCAATTTCACCTTCCAGTGAGCATCTGCAATAACTCACTATTGCTCCCACCCGCTTATAATAGTTATAATAATGTTTGCTTCTCGATTTGCCAGAGGCGTGCACAAGGCAAGGTCAAGTTTTTACATTGATGATGCACAGGTAATACAAACATTATTAGTCGAGGTGGGAGGGAGTGAGAGCAATCTTAAGTGACTTGAAAGGTTTGTTTTCGGTGTGTTGCTCGACATACGAGAGCCATGCGCAAGGAGAGATCAAAATTGGGCAAAAAAGGCGCAGTGCGGAGACGGAAAACAGAAACCAAATCTATAACGCAACGTGGTTTCGCTCACAAGATCATAACTGGCAGTGTGATTTCCGGAGCACGGGGTTGTAAATTAAGGCTATATAATGGGTCGTGGAGGATTTCCTGTGACTGATTGCCAGTCCTGTACCGCGAGTAATACTATGGTTGAATGGAGCAAAGGTGCGCATCGCGGGCGCAAAATATGCCTGGTGGGCAATGGCTGTCGCCGCCTGTTGGCCGGAATACTCGATAATGAAGAGAGTTATATGGTGAAGATGAGGATCAATATTGATGTGATAACGGAATGGAAATAAGCGAAAACGAGACTGGATATCGAAATGGTAAGGCTGATACATGAAATTTGTTTCGAGTAATTTTGAGTTCGTAAATTTCAGCTTGATCTAGAGATAAAGGTGGCACTGTAAAAAAAGAACGTGAACCGGAGTGGAATGAGGCGACGTCTCGTGGACTCGTGTGGAGAATTGTTACTAAGAGCATCGGTCTATCGCCAAATTTCGCAGACCAGAATAGAGGCTGATGAAGAATAACGGTCCTCTGCTTTTTTCGGATGTTAATATACATTGTGAACGTCCGTTTGTATCAGATGCCAATAAAAATGCTGTCAATTCGTGATTCCGTTTCGGATAGATTTGGCAGAAGAATTTTGAGAAGGAGCAAGGGGGAGCCAGAACAAAATGGTGCCAACCTAATCGCCAGCGCACACTGCTGCGGCCGAGCTGCCCGCCCAATTTGCGCCGGCCAAAGCGGTGGATTTGACCGCGCCCCGCACTATTGTGGTAACGCCAGTGTACTGGTGGTGTGGGAGAAGGAATTCGGACGTGGTAGGTTAAGTGTGACATCGTCTTTGCAGGATCGGATATTCACCAGAGCATGACGTAAGTTTCCATCCAAAAGGACTATAAGGCCTGGAAGAGAGAAAAAAGATGGACGGCAGTCTGGCCTAGCTGCCAGCTGCACATTAACAAGCGATCAATCTTGCGAGCAGCTCAGAGAAGGAATTTACTAGGGCGCATGTTGCAATTCAAAATATATGGACGGTGGCTGAGGAATCCGGGTTTTCTTTTATAAATATATTTTAAATTAGATGGACTGGCTCCTCTAGTGTGTGGATCGTCTAGGCAATGAGTAAGGAGAACGAGCCGGCATTTAATGGAACGGACAGGGAATAACTGCTGCTGATATGAATGCTGATCGAACTACAAGGACAGATGCACTAGGGATTGAATAAATTCCACTTGGAAATCAAGGATTATAGTTCAATCTGGGAGGCCATGCCTTTCGAAACAAGAAATGATCGGGGCCAGTGGGTATGGTAGAGGTAAGCGGTCACTACGGGGAGAGAAGATACCACATTGGACTCTATATTCGCAGCGATAGTTTGAGGTCTGAATTGGCCAAAATGGACAGATATCGATGAGGCGTGAGAGGGCAAGAATCCAAGACCTTTGCTTTGTTCCGTCTGGATGGTACCGTTTGGGTTTGTCAGAAACACGGTGATTTCAACGGGCCAGAGACATTCGCATGGAGAGAAGAGTTAATGAAATGTAAGGGTGCGGGTGATAGTGAATGCTTTTTTTAGAAGACGGTTGCAGGTTATGGTTGCCGTGTTGGAATTAGTAAGGTGAGTGGGTGGGAGAGGGCTATGGGTGACCCACCCTACACGCAGTTATAACGATAAGGTTTATGGATATGAAGTTAGACTATTGAGCAATCGGTACTGATTTTACAGGCGGAGAAACGGTGAGGTTCATCAGACGTGGAGCAGCAAGTAACTAAGTGGAATGCGCTGGTTTCGGAGCTCTGTTGGAAGTGGAAGAGACTAGGTTGATTCCTAATGACATTCGAATTATATTATTTGGAGTTCCTGTGCATCATCCTTGTGAAAATGTGATATTGCCCCGTCACATGTGGATGAACTTCGGTTGTATTTTCTCTCCTGGCATTTGACTCTCTGCCGTTCGTGACCAAAGCAAATTTAATGCTGGGTTCCCCCACATGGGTAGTATCTCCTTGGGGCTGCAAATGCAGTGATCCCGCTAACCGGACCAATGCAACCGACATGGCGACGAGAGTTTGTTATCCTTTAGGTTCTGAGCTAAGCGGTATATGGGCTCACTGCAAACGACCTCTGCAGGCGCATTCTTTGAGAAGCAGGTTGCGAATAAGGAACATGTTATCTAGGTCTGACTCAGGCATTTTTCTCATACGCAGTAAAACAGTATGTTCGCAACCTATCCTTGTCACAAAGTTTTTGCACTTCGGCCCATGTCAAAATTACCCTCTGAGCCTCGGAAATGTTGATATTCAAACTAATTTTATCGCTTTTACTACCCGCTTTACTGCTAGCCTCTCTTCGTACTCTTGAAAATATTTCACGTTTGCTTGCTAAACAACGCCAGACAAAACAAATGCCAGCCTGAGTCCACCTATTTTGGGCTCCATTATTTGCCAACCAATAAACATTATTCTTAGCCCAATAAACATAAACTGAAAGCTCCCACCTTATCGTGTGCCTCATCTACTGAATACTTCCATGATTCTGTGAGGCGTGTCTGTCTGGAATAATTTTGGCTGGTTTCACCTGCCTTCATCTCCAACATCATACTGACTTTTTATTTTTATTCCATATGGAAACTTTATCCACCTCGCATGAATTTTTCACTTTATTTTGAAAACATTTCTATGGGTTGAAGTACATACCATGCTCCTCTTCGTCTTTGATTGACTTTACCTTCCTTAGCATTATCTTCCAAATTTCAAGTTTTTCTATCACATCTCATGATCTGCCGCGGAATTCCAGCCACGTTGTGCGTCTGCAACGAGTAGATTTGATGCATGGGAATGCTAACCGTCTCCCAAGCCGCCATCACTAATAATCCTCATATTGACAAACATTATGTTGTCAAACGATTTTTTTTAATACTGTATATTTCTCGATTTGCGAGAGGCATGCGCATGGCAAGATCAAATTTTTACAAGGATGACGCACAGGAAATGTGGATGATAGAAGTGGAATGGGATAAGATGGTGGGAGCAATAATGAGTTTTTCAGAGGCTCACTGGAAGGTTAAATGAAATGCTGCAAAGCAATAAAGGAATTACAAGTATGCCAGTGAAAAGCGAAAAGTAGAAAACTTAATTTTCAAAACCGAGAAATAGTTTGCTGGGACTGTATGCAAGCAGCGGACTACGAGTCATTTCGTGTTTAAGTACACTAAATGTGCTCACTGCTGGCACACAACACGGACGGAGGCCGACAGTGGATATTGATATATGGCTAGAGACACCAAGCGTCGGAAGCGTTACGTAATGGACGGAAACGTGGAGCTGAAGAGACGACAAGCAGTGGTAATGCGGTACTTGGATAGAAGTGGTGAAAACCAGGCGGAACGTCAGGCAAATTGGATCAGATACGTAGCTGACAAAAAAGGGCCAAAAAATGTGGAAAAAGATTGTCTCATAGCATCTGGAGGAAATTTGTGAAGTTTTGGATGCGGAACTCCAAGGATATTGATAATATCTACATACGGATGGTGGTAAGCTGTACCGAGAGTCTCGTCAGATAAGGGAGGTTATGTGCATAAACTTTTCTAAAATACAATAGCCAAGAATGTCGTCTATGCTGTCATTTGCATTGTCGCATCTTTTGATTCTAGTCAGCAGTACGGGTGGGGGATATGAGGCGCGTAAGCCGTTCCGGAGACAGCAGTAATCGCGATTTTAATCGATCTCAGAAATGCCAGTTGAGATATCCAGTGCGATAATCCGCGTAGTTACCGTTGACCGGGCCAGAACAGGAATGATACGTTAGCAGATTCGGAATCGCCAGTACGAGGACAGAAGCGTTAGCAGGACGTCTGCTGCGGATGCGAGATCTGAAATGCAAGAGCGAAGTAGTCTGGCTTGGGTGCCAGCTTGGGGTTATGGTGATTATTGGATCGCGACAACATACCTACACCATAGTGCATCTATTCTAGAATGAGCAACGGTAGCAGTTTTCGGCGTAGATGAATGTTAGGGGCTTCCAAGAACAACCTACTCAGCTCTGCCAAGTCAGTGAAGAGGATAATATGGCATGAAGAGCGAGAGGTACACAGGCTGGTGTTTAAAATCACAGGATGTGATCAGAGCATGGATCCTACAATAAGTACGCTGACATTTTCGTCTACCCACATTGGGAGAATTTTCAGTTAGTGAAGAGGGTACATCACTTTAAGGGAGGTCAAAAAGTGCATTAGGGCGGAGGTGTGATAAAGTAAAGAAGTTAGAGGTGAAGCTGAATCCCTGATGGTGATCTCAGCAAAGAATAGGTCACAAACTAAAATTCTATTCCATGTTCGTAGGCCTCGTCTAGTCCAATGTTAGCTCGTGTCAGGTTAATTAAGAACTGGACATCCAGTAGCTTTGCCAGATGGGCTTTGAACTGGGCTAAATTTGGGCACGACCGCAGGGAACTAGGGAGTTTGTTCCACAATTTAGAGGAGGCAACTGTGAAGAATTTAGCCCTGATCGATAGTCGAGTCAGGGGTATTCTTAACGCGTAGTATCTACTACGAAGTGGATATGGGGGACAACGAGCGTCGTGTGTGACGTTTGCAGTAGAGTGGACATTATTACGGCAACGATTAAAGAGAAATGTAGGGTTTAATTTGACTCGACGAAGCCACAATGGTTCAAGTCCAAGCAGCTCACATCTGACCCTGTAGTTTAAGGTAGATGAAAGATTTAGGAGATTTCTAGTAAATGCACGCTGCACATTCTCAATTGCGATTCGATCGACTTTACGCATATGCGTAAAGATAATCGGGCAGTAATCGAGGTGGGGCCTAGCATGGGACTTGAAGGTGATAATTCTGCAGTCTTTAGTGCGGAATGCCCTTAAGATTGCTTTGATACTTGACTCGGAAACGATTGCGATGCACACCGCACTGCTGACGCTGACAGTGATAGCAAATGTTTTTCCTTGGTAATTCGGTAAAGTATATAGGTTTGCACACATACCCGTTTAATATCACTCTGAATGCATTTGATTTTGAATTGCGCACGCGCCTGAGACACGGATGAAAGGGCTAAGGGTGGTAAAGGATTTCACACATTACGTGCAGTATTCAGTTAACGGGCAACAGATGGAGAGAACGTGCTACTGGTTCTGCCAGATGCTACTCTGTAAAATTTTCTAGTCGCTCGGTATATCCCAAATTTGCAGATAATCCGTTACTACCTTTGACTAAGTAGGTGGCTTTTGTGAATAGTTTGCAATAACGGGTCCCCCAGACCAATGAGGCAGAGGAATTTGTTGTTATGACTTTTCTACCAACCTTCATGAATGGGCTTTATGATTCGTTGCATTAGGGGAATTTAACCTCTCTGAGATCAGGTGTATCAACAAAAGCAAACCTGGAAGTAGCGCTGGTGGTCAGGTCCCCGCATGGTTGCATGTTTATGACATGACTGGATACGTTAAACAAGCAACTATATTTGGAGGTGGGCATTAGCCGCCTAGCAAGATCAAAAACAGGAAGGATACCTGCTCCACATTAATGGAAGGTTCCCAAGAAAAGGTAATTATAGTGCACAGCAAGTGGCACGGGTTAAAACGGATGTCGCACTAGTGCCAAACATGGTAGAAGCCTTCCCAGGATCAACAAAAATTATCTGAGCAATGTAACGCCTCTTGATAACGCTACTAGAATCAAGGAGGAGGGAGAAGTGATTGAGGTCTCGTTACCCAGAACGCAGCCAAATCTTTGGCCCCGTAATTCATATCGTACTCGATAACAAAATGCCAAATTTTAGTTCAGTTAAGTCAAACAGGTAATGGTAGAGGCAGTCTGATGCCAATACCGGGCAAGTGCTTGGAGGGAATAATTTTGCTTGAACCTTGCAAGCATCAGTGTCCTTACCTAGGCGTGGCACGGATTCATCATGAACAAGCTCTTCTTTACATGACCCTTGATAATTCTGAATAGAATAACTTGCGTCAAGGACTAAGGGAAAGCAACTGAGGTCACACAAATGGGATATAGTGAAATATTTGATTCCAGGAGGCAGAGTTTGCGAGACCATAAGTCGGAAGACTTCGACCCAGCCTAGTCATCCAGGCAAAGGTTATGGCAATTAATCAGCAGCCGCTGCTTTGCTGTTCTGGTGGGCAACTGCAGATATATATTTTGGATAAGGTAAAACTCCCATCTGGTGCGAGCTGCGATACAGGATTCCACGTCGTCAGTTGTCATGGGGGTAATTTTCCAGCTACGTTTTTTATTCTGGTATTATACGCTAAGCAAGAATCATTTTCCTAAGCGAAACAATTGGCCTGATTTTTCCTGTAATTGAAATTTTCGATTTGATCAATGGTTAGCTATTTTGCTAGTTGTTGTCTAAGCTTGGGCAGCCACGTTTCCAGCTCTGACCTGCCCTTGTCGCAAACGCTTTAACTCTATACAGCATAAAGTCAATCGGTCTGCTTAGTTGCCTAAAGAGTAGACGCTCATTTTGGCCTGTCTACTCATTTTCATTTCCACACGTTTCCATAACCCTCAACAACATCCTGCTGTTCAGAAGTACAATATGACTCAGAGTGTTTGTTTTGTGTCACTTCATAGTAAATTATTTAATTTGGCCGGTCATTTATTGGCTGTCATCCGTCGTAAGGTGCTATGGTCTTTTTAGTTTACCTTCTGGCCCATTTCGCAGACGCATAACCTGCTCTCCACCGTTGATGCTCACTTACACCTGTGAAGTATTCAGAAGCTACTTCGTTTTGCAGTACTCCTTAGCATTTCCTCACGAGAACTGTTCCAACGCGATTACACACAGTATCCCGTCATCACTGTAATCGTAATAACTGTAAGTGATCACCTTATCCAACCTGACTTAGACTTTCTTCCCAGACTTTAAATTTCCGAGCAAAAGCATAATGGCCCGTAGTGCCCGTCAGCGAGCTAAATGCATCAATGGCAGTGTTCGCGCAACTAACTCTACAAGACGCTCCAAAGTTGACCCTCGCTTGGGAACAGTGAGCCATCGCCCCGCAATACCTAATGACCTTGGGGGTAAAGCCCATGTCAAGAAACAGATATTCGAAAGGGGAGTATCCAATTTAATGGATCACGTGAACAATTCCTAGCGCGTTATCTCAAAGTTTGCACCCTTTTCCCACCCCATCGACCTTAAAACACGGCTGGATAAGCATGACCTGGTGGTCGCTGGCAATCTTCTTGATGTGCTGGCCTCCGAATCATCGAGTAGAGTGGACAGGCCATGTGACGTTTTTTCTTAAACATCCCTGATCGTATTCTTATGAATGGCCCTTGAGATCAACTCACGGCGGCTATCGGCATGGCGCACCCACCACGTAGAATGACAAGGCTAAGGAAGCTTACCCAAGGCATAGTTGTCCCGTCATGGTGCGGTTCCAGACAAAAATTCTACCCAAGTTATTCATCGACAACCAAAGCGTTACTGCTGCAACTGCACCTTTTAAAAACAATAATATCAATAGAAAAAGCATTTTTCCAAAGGGAAGTTGTTGCCAACACTTCACACGACTACAGTCACACTCATATGATTTGCAAGATGCCACCAGCAAACAATGTACGGCCCATTACAGCGGAGTCGCCTAAAATGACCATTAAGTCTCGAAAACATTCACCCGTTCGTCGGCCTAACAGAAATTCATTGCAGCCAGTATTGTCCACGGGTTCGCGCTCCACCGTTGTAGACCTACAAATATGGAGCTCGCCCCCCACATTTCAGCCACATTCCAAAGGCCCCCACCTAGGCTCCAGCAGCTCAACGTCACCCTTTCCATTTAGGATCAAACACCCTTCAACCCCGTACCGGCTCTACAGTACGATCGCTAAGGCCAGTTCCTAGAGTTCGACGACATACTTCACCCTGCCCCCACAGGCTGCAGGCCCCCAGATGCCTAATGATGTGCTTGACACCAAGGAACGCGACTTTCCTCTAACCAACGATGTGACAACCCTCCTCAATAGAAGAGGTCCACGTAAGACACAAACCTTTTCCATCTACTAAGATCCCCGCCATGCCCATCAATAATAGCACGGTGCTTTGTCTTGTCCCATTAGATCTACCATGGTCACAGCTCAGCCCCTTCAGGGAGTACGGCTAACTCCTTTAGACCTCAGTCTCCTCATTTTAGCGCCACAAATAAAACGCGCCGCACTAAGAACCATCCCTTGCCGTCCCATCCAGGGACGTTATTTAATAATCATAACTTCAACCTCGGTTACCGTCCCAGAAGTGAAACTGATTTTCATAGTGCTGGCCCGTCACCTGTTCCCCCAAACGCACATGTGAATTATATGCAAATCTGGACAAGACCATACTTTTCCGAGTTTATCTTGATTGACCATCTACAGCCTATAAATACAATGCCGACCTGCCAACGCCCATTTTCACACCCTCCCAGACCAAATCTCGAGGCTTCCAATCGGCTAGAGTTCAGGCCTTCCAACATCCTGCCGCGTATTGATTTGCTCAAAATTCCATCAGGATACCCTATATTTTACCCGGTGTTTCCCTCAGCTATACCATACTCTCCACCACTGTTGCACATCCACTTCACTCGCCAACAAACGCACGTTCCTCACCGCCTATACCAATGAACAGGTTGGAAGCAATCCTGGCTTATAAACCAGGCGTGACAAGACATGAGCACCCAAAGGCCTTGCCACCAACATCCATTCTTCCTTGCTTGCCTCGCAATGACGTTCCGCCCCAAATGGAATCATACGTCCAGGATGAAATTTACTCTAGTTATCCATATTCACGTGTTGCTACTACTGAGCCATTTTCATCGCTACTATTAAATGCACGCTCTGCACCTGTTGGTGTATACATGTAGATATGGTTCTTTTTCTATCACTGAGATATGGCTGACCGACAATACCCCCAACTGAGACGTTCGTTTAATCGGTTTCAATGTTTTTGGGAAAGACAGGATGAATAAGTGCCGGGTAGGCTGTCTCATACACATGAGAGGTACACTTTCAGCCTCACAGAACAACTGTCTTACCTTTAATAAACTGAAAGGTTCTGTCCGACTGACTATGGCTATCGGGCATAAGGATTTACTGATCAGTTGCATCTTCTGTCCCCTAGTACGCATCAGTCACAGTCCTTAGCTCTAATTGATGCGCTCTTCGCGGCCACCGACCTTCCAGCTCCCAAGCTTGTGGCGGGCAACTTCAACACCCCAGGAATTCGTTGCCCTTCTTTTCGCTCCCCAAAATACCAATCTGCTTTGTTTCCAGTGTAAGACCGGGTGGGTGGATTCAGCATGTTTCATCACGCACAAGAGCGGACAGCATTCTGGATCATAAATTCACACCTGGTCTAGCACAGGTGAGCACATCCATAGACAACAAATTGCTCGGATGTGATCATTCCCAGATGGTTTGCAATTTCTCGGTTTAGAAGTCCGTTATATCTCCCACAGCTTCCACTAAACCATACCACGGAACCTCATGGAGCTATCTTCCTTTCATAATTTGCAGCCAAAATTGGGACAGCCTCTGTCTATCGGTGGATGCTCAACTGACCACCGACCAACTTGACGCAACTCTGTGTGCCTTGATCTGATCACTCCAACCCAGTATGGCACATTCCCCAAAAGGTTGAGCAGCCTGGACCGCCTCAAAAAAATTTTCTTAATCCAAACAAGATTCAAAGGAGCAAAGGATTTTGCTTCGATATTGCAAATAAACCGCCTGTCTAGGGAGATTAAGACACATCTCGAATTTCTTCAAAAAAAGAAGGAACTTCAAGCGTTGCACTCGAGCAACAAGGCAGAAGCATTGGCTGAACTAATAACTTCCTACCCAGCAGGCACATCACGTCAGCCATATTCAGGGGCACGTGCGCAAATGACCCTCTGCTGATAGCAGAAGTTTTCTGTGATTATTTTGCCGCCTGTATGACAAATGATGACAACAAAATTGTACCGGACGTTCTCATAGTCTCCACTGATTCCCCTCCAAGATGTTTTTTCCATTCACGTGATATTAAGCCACTGTTATCATAAGTGAGACTGTCTTTCCACTTTGGACCAGAGGACCTTTCCTCAGCTCTCTTCAAATTTGGAGGTGCAGACATCCCCATAATTTTGCTCAATCTATTTAATCTTTCCTTAAGTTGTGGCCCTTACTCCCACCAACGTGAAACTTCTGTCGTTTTCCCAATTCACAAAACGATTCAAAGTAGGGGCCATTTAATTACAGACCCATCAATCACACCCAATGTTTGTCTCGCATTATGGAAAGTATATTTAAAGGTAAGTTAACAACCTACTTGTTAAATCATGACCTGATCAATACCGGCGAACATGATTTCCTTTGAAGTAACTCATCTTCTACGTGCATGACTGATTTCCGGAACATGGTGACGAAGGCTGCCAAGGGCAGAAAGTCGATGATTGTGAGTTCTTAGATATGGCAAAGACTTTTGATCGCGTATCGCATCGAAAGTTTTTCATGAAAGTCAAGAGCTACGGTATATTAATCCACCTTTCTGGCTTGGTTCTCTTCTTATGTGGCTTCCAGAGTGCAGGTAGTGAATGTAAATAGAACCATATGCAAGCGTCGTCCGATTACTAATGGCATTATTCAAGGAAGCCTACTAGGTCTACTACCGTTTCTGTCGTACATCAACGACATTTTTCACATCGTTAGGCGTGGTATTCCTTTTCTGTTTGCAGACGATATAAAAACCATGTACACGTTCCCACTTAGTGACCTCAAAACCGTTATAAATAATATAAAAGGTGATCTGCTATCACTTGATTCATGGTGTGCAGCTTGGTCGATGAAGTTATCGGCCCACAACAGCAGCTTACTTACATACAAATGCCACATTCCGATGGGAATCATTGAGATTAACCAAGAAGTCATTCCTTCTCCTCATACTGTAAGAGACCTGGATTCGCATTACTCCAGCATGTTCAGCTTTTCAGGACCACACCCTGATGCAAGTTGCAAAAGCAAGGAGACTACGTGCGTTGGTGCAAAGAACCGTAAGAAAACAGGAAAGCAAGTTTTTAATATGTACAACGCACGTAGGACCTAAACTGGATTACTGATCTATCGTGCGTTCCAGTATGCAGCAGAGTGACAGATTCGAGATTGAGAATGTTCAACGAACATTTGCAAAACGACTTTTGGGCTACTCCTTCTCGCTAAACTACGTGGAACGTTTCATAAAACTAAACCTCGGTCCCTTATGGCTGTGTCGAGTTCACATCAACATCTTTTTTCAAAAGATTATTGGCAAAAATGTGTGCATCTCTGAACCCAAAGTAAGAAATAACTTTTCCTGTGGCTTTCGTTGAGCTGGGTTCTTAGTGTCAGTTCCAATGTTCAGGATAGAACTTAGGAAATTTTCATCATCAAACGTTCTTCCTAGTTTAATAACCTACCATAACTCAAGGAAGATTTCTGCTGCCTCCGTTACCTTCAAAAACGAAATTAGGAAGGCAATAACGGTACGAAATTTGTTGAACCTGCACGATCCTAACGCCGCAATAGAAAGAGTCTACGAGTCGGGCCTAAGGTATTGAGTGAATGCAACGCTCGAGGTCTTATCTGAACCTACTAAACAGGGTCTTGCCATTTTCTATTCTCCGTGGTTTCCGCAAGTAAAATCATAGGCGGAAAACTCCACCAATGAAACGAGTTGGTGCAATTTTTCACCTAATTTCGATCTTGTTTAGTGCGTATGTAGCAAGGCATACACAAATATATATACACATATCATATTCTCACTAACCCACAAACTAATAACCACATGAACCCTTTCTTCTGTGTGCATCTGATAATTAGACCATCCTAAGAGAGACGTTCGGCATCACCGGATGCCGCATTCCACACAACTTCCCGCCCCTATATTTGCGTGCAACATAAGCCTCAGCTGGAATACATCCAGACTGCCATCCCTCCCTTTTCCCGTTCCAGTTATGTGATTAAGCAATCTTGTCTTGCCAAGCGTCTACCCTCCAGTTTCTGGCCCCATCCACGCATATATCAACACAACGTGAAAGCAAGCTGACCAAAGGCTCAGATCATCTCTTCCAGGGCGGACTTGGATTTGCGCTTCCAGATAGCTTGTTTGCCGCGCTTGACCGTCAAGCGCGGTCACCATTTGCGTGAAACTCACGCACGCTTCGCTCGCACGCTCCTGTCAAAATATACTCAACCAGCTATCTCCATACCGTCTTTTCCTTCTACTGGTCAAGCGTTGTGGTTGCCAGTATTGCAATCGTACCGAGTAGAGTGAGAGTGACGTACAAGTGGTCATAAAAGTTAAGGGCAAGCAAACGTAATGCGAGATTCGTGGTAGGGCAATCATTTCTACGGGACAAACACGGCGCTCGCCACGGCCGCTATGAAGTGGACATTGCTTTCAATCTGCATGATTCACCAAAGTAAAGCAATAACCCCCTTCTAGATATCGAGGCCACATAAAATGATCCAAAATGCCTGCGATTCCTTGAGCGGACAACACTCAGTTACACAGATTTATTGCTGGAACTGCCCGCCTTTGGCAAACATGCCTACCCCCTTGACATCCAATCACCACGAAGGCACCCACACTTAGATCCCTGTTTCAGGTGCCGCTAACATCGTCTACCGCGAACATCAACCCAAAATTTCCTGTCGACGACCGCGGCTATAACTATACCAGTAATTGCTATCGGCCAAGAGCCCAAACACAAAAAAGAGCAAACGAAAACGTTTTTGTTTCACACTGGCTTACCAGATTTAGATGCATTATTCAACGCCTGTCATATGAATCCTTATTCCTCAGTTCCGACGAGGTTTTCGTTCTTCATGTTTTCAAATACGGGTTAGCCGAAACTCTTCATGAGTGTTCTTCGTCCCTCCACATTTTCAATAGGCTTTTAACCGTTTTCTCGGTTCCAGTATCTACGGTAAAATGACCCAGTTTCTTTTTTAAATCCATATCAATCCCGGGAATCTATCGGCCATCAACACTCTTCCAGCCAGCTGTTTTATTCTGATTTGACGAGCTCTTTCCTTATACCTAAGGTCTTTGGAGAATTTCTTCATGACATTCTAACAATCACTTCCATTTTACAGACCCCAGGCACCTTCACACCCGCCGCCATCTTCCAACCGACCTCTGCGCCCGCGACGCGCACCATTGGTACGTATGCACGCTATGTTCCTCTTATTATGCCAGTTTTGCTATTTTGTACCCAAATGTCTCATTACTTGTTTGATATGACTTGCAATATCTCTGTAACATCTGATCATGCCACGAACCCTGCCTCCGAGAAATATTCCAATAAATATATATATGTGTATATATGAATGCTGAGTACATGGCAAAGAAAGAGTCAGACAGAAAACTTCAAGAGTTGGGTCTCTACCCGATGGGAGTTAATACAAGATCTAAAAATTGTCAAGGGCCTAACAAGCATAAATGCTAACGATCCCTCTGAACTTGACACATGTGTGCCACAAGGGAGAATAACGTGAATCTACAGGGGACTCACTGTATGCCAAGATGAGCGCCCATGTTTTGCCACTGGGTTTGTCCCGCTCTGAAATAGATTGCTCGAGAATGCTCTCCATTTCATGTCTTGCGACGATTACGAACGAACTCTAGATTCGTGCTGGAATATTGTATTCCCAGATTTAGGAGCAAAAATATTTTCTAGGTAAATTGCCACACGTTTGCTGTGTGTTTGCATTTAATGAGCTGCCAGACCTATATTTAATACTAGAATACCACTACAAAATATCTATCTTCCAGTGACTAAGGAATTCAAACTCAGCACACTGTTAGAAGCCAAGGTAACTCACCGACCATATGCCAATCTGGATTTTTGTTTGAATATTGCGGTCAGTTTTTTCTCATGAAAACTGAACTGAATTGAATCGAAGGCGGATACCTGAAATCGGTATGAAAATATCTGCCCCTTAATTTTCCTATAAAAATTTTAGCAAAAGTATTTATTGGTTCTTCCAAAAGGTTATATGAGACTATTTTGAATTCCCGGATGCCATGACCTGGGCAAAAGTTTCCCAGTGGTAGGGCAAATTTCATTTTCACCCGTCCTAATGATTTAACTTCTGAATTAAGATTACTAACTGCATCTTTTCGACTCTAAAGTTACATGTATCTTTCGCCTTCAACCACCCTCTTCTTCTATGACCTTCCTCTTGCCTTAAGTTGATCAATAAGTTTGCTGCAAGCTATGAAATGTGTCGAAAGCGCAGTAAACGGCTTTGCTTCCGATGCGTGCAGGAGTTGGAGGAATGTAAAATGCTCTCTTGTGAAAGCGGAACATTTGGGTTTCTATAGGTATTATAACTGGATGGTGGTGGGAATTCCCGAAATTCAAGTCCAATGCCAGACGGTCTTTCAGACCGAGCCTTTCCAGGGACAATCCCGGTTAGATTAGTCCAGCTGTGAGAAGCAGCCAAGGAAGAAACGCACCAAATGGATGAGCCCACGTTCACTAAAGATAATGATATGGTTCACACTAAAGATGGACGAGCTAAGAAGAACGAAGTAGGCGAAGGCCGTCGAATCCAAGGTGGAAATAAGGAGGTTCGTGGGAGTTAAGGCCTCCAATAATGCAAAGGAAATAAAAAGACCAACAAACAGTAGTCCACAGCTTGACTGTCAGTTGGCCTTCCTCTGCGTCCGTGTTTAAGGTATCTTAAATTTTGACGCTAATTTCATACGAGTGCTTGGATTAGAAATTTAAAGTCCACCCAAATCATTGAAGGTACGCGGATCACCAAGCCCATATTAGCAGAACTTTACAACGCGTAGTGAATTGACCCGCCTGTAACTATCAATTGATTGCGTTAAACAAGTGGGCGGAGTTATTTGCGTCCGCCGAGGACCAGCAAGCGTCGTTATCTGAAGGCATAAACATATGTTTATGCGTTTATTGCTATGTACTCTGAATAGCATTAGGGGTACTTGCAGTACACAAGCAGGGCGCCAATTAAAGATTTCCAAGGGGATACTAGCTACCCATGCTAGAGAAGGCGCAAACCAATAGGAATTGGGATGTAAACTGCGCTTGCTATGTCCAACTATGCGCCGCTGCTCTTGCACGACCAAAGAGGACACTCCATCAGTTCTGCCTGTAAAGCTCCACAAGGAAGACCACCTATGAAGCCAGCAAACTCTTTCAAGCACTGACAGGAGCAGTAGCCGCTTCCGCCAAGCAATGCATCGTGAGTGGATAAATTCACTGCACATCAGACGGGACCCTGAAACATGTATAGTTTGGATTCGGGAAGACATTCCTTGGTGGACGTAAGAAACTCCTATACAAGAACGCATAATAGAGAGCAATAGCTGAGATCCCAAAACAATGATGGGTATATCGACCAAACTTTCGAGTCTTGGCCCATGTGAATTCGATCGCCGTTTTCCAGCGCGATTCGCGCAAGACAAGAATTCTTGCGTTCTCAAAAACACTCCAGAAATCTAAAGCAACGCGTTGCTCAATTTCATGCAAAAAATAAGGAAGAACATAATTGCCCCGAAAATTCTACGGTAATATTTTTGCGTTAGAAGTTATGTGCACAACAACCGTACCTGTTACATTGAGCATGAACCATTATCTAGTCAGAATGTAGTCAGTTATATGACAAACAATGCGTAAAAATGATTGCACGATGAAAGGGACAAAATGTAAACTTTGTTCCCGTTTTAGCTAAATACAAAAATTCTGTACGCCTGATCGGGTCCAGCAACACTTGCTTGAGCGTGACAGCAAAAAGTCGATGTAAAGGAACGGAACGTCTACAATGGACCAAAGTGAGCAATGAAACGAACGTGGAATGTGGCAAAACAAATCACTCTTTGTCGAGTTACCCATGATTGAACTAAAGATCCTTAAAATAATATCAAATAAATAGCCCATGGAAAAGATAACAAAGGGCAATACATTGAGCCGAAAATAAACTTTGACCAAAATCAGTGTCATTACAAGCAGGTTGGGCAGGAAGAATTTGGCATCCAGAGCGGAACGACAAGATGGGGGGAAGGGAATTTAACTCAGCGTAAATGGTACAGCATATAGTAGACGCGGTTCTGTCCTCCCTCATGCAAGATTGTTCATGAGATCATAAAAAGCAATTTTTGCATGCAGCTATCGAAACCCTGGCCTAGGGCATCGATATGCTTGAACAAAAATGATGTAATCAGGCCTCGCCATGTGGATTTAGAGATGCTATAATACTCTAATGAAGCCGACACGGAAAACCTGTAGTGGGAAATAAAAGATTCGTTGCTCGTCCTGCAATTTAGGTCCACACCGGTGGGGGGAAGATGAAATGTAGCCGGGGCAATAGGGTGGAAAGGGAGTATGCGGGGCTGTAAAATGTGGAAACCGTAGTTTTTGCCTGTATAAACCCCACGCGAGTAATCGGGCGTGGGTCCCGCGAGCTGCGCACATAAATTCGACTAAATCATTCGTGCACAAGGCTAGGGGAAACGACAAAACAAGGATCACAAGCGCGCCAGAAATGACTGAGGGAAAGTGAGTTTTATGTCAAGTGGATTGATCGACAAAGAGCTGAGTCGGCCCACCAACAATGGACGGGTATTCCGCTTCAGTTGATGACACCGGCAAGGAAAAGGAACTAAGTGATTGCATTAGCAGTGACTATAGGGCGGATCGGGGTTTCCATAGAGAGTTAGGTCTTCCACCGCCGCCACTAGACATGGATGACTTCCAGAAAATAGATGTGGTTCGCATTACCAAGGTAGCTTAGTGGATTGCACACGGTAAATCCGCAACAGGGCTACCTGCCACAGGGCGGGAAAACAGCAGAGGTGGTGACTATCCACAAAGGAAGCTCGCGGTCCTTAGTAGGAAGTTGCAGATCACTGAGTCTGACACGCCTTTCATGCAGTTGAAACGTATTATTGCGGACTGTGTCTGCACCTGATGCAGCATTCCATGCTGTACACCACTCAACTTGGCGATTTCAAACGAAAATCTTGTCTTACAGATCTCTTGTGACTCTTAGGCGAAGTACCTGGCAGACCAGATAAATGTATGCAGGTAGAATTATGTTCTCTGGAATTCCGTAGGGCATATGACTCGGTGAATAATCGCCTCATGATGCTGAAGTCACGAGGCATCGGCATAAGCAGATAGTTATTGAAATTCGCAGGTGAAACTGTTATTGATAGGGCGTTTCACGTCCTCATCGGGTGAGGGAAGGGGCGAGGTCGACCACAAGTATGGTCACCAGAGGAATAGCCCATAGCTTGACACTTGAGTCGCTGCTGTTTTTCCTGTTCGCTAGTGTTTACATTCTCCTGGGGTTCTCTGCACTCTTGGCCGAGTTTGGTTGGGGTCTGTTGACAAAAGGCTTCAGGGGATATTGCCCAATTATTAAACTTATCAAAGGTATGGAATCTACCATCCAACACGGGTTAAGGCCACCAGCTTTCAAGGATCGCACATGGCCTTAAGATTGTGCAGAAGGTTGGTCTTAAAGCGATAAGTCCGGTAAGCAAGGAAAGGAAACTTGGGATTCAAGCTGAGTCATATAAAAACTGCGCTGACCAGTGTACTGAGGATGGAAAGAACGCCAGGGCAAAAATTCTGGGGGAAATCGGCATCATTTTGTCAAGATACGAGTACCTTCGTTCCCTTGAGTAGGGCATTCCTTGGGCCCCATGCAAAATGCTGTGTTCATTCTTGTTGTATGATTTTAAAAACGACAGGGACTGTTTGTAGCAGGCGCGACGACTGATGGTCAGAGATGTTAGGCCTACGATCAGAGACTTAGCGACTTGGGTGTGCTCCCATTGAGACACCGATGGTTTCGAAGCGATCTGATTAAGCTGCTGAGTATAGTAGAAGGTCAAATAAGAATTCCACCACAGAACCTTCTACACCAAGAATTCGACTCCGCAGCTATGAGAAATGGAAAGAAATTTACAAAACACCGCCTAAGTCGGGAATCCAGAGCAAATTTCTTCAGTAATAGAGTGGTAAATCGGGTGAATCAGTTGACAATAAAAGGCGTTGCGAAACATTTCGTGGAAGCACTTAAGATTGAATTGGTTCATAAGCGAGATGAGGTGAATTAGTATGTCTGCTTGTTTAGGATGTATTTTGACTTTGCAAGCCCTGGTGGGAATCTCACACGGTACTCGAGTTCTCGTTACCGTGGTTGAGGTATATTTCCTCTGTCTACAACTCTTTCGCAGCGGAAATAAAGCCGCTGGAACGCCAAGGATAGTGCAAAGACAACACCCGTACAGGTGGATGCCAATTTCTGTGCATACCACCGGGAAAACTTTGGACGCTCTTTTGGGTCATTCCTCTCTTGTGCCAACTGAAACAAACTGAACTTAACTGACCTTGAGGCAAATGCGCCATTTAGAAATTGGTATGAGCGGTCGCGAGGGCTTTAGTCGTTGCTCGAGCAGCACCCAGTAGGATTCAGCTTCCGCTCAAGTTATTCTTGCAAGTCGTCAAGAAACTCAAAAATTTTCACTTGATCACTTTCAGAGGTTGATGCTTTTCTGTTCACAGATGGTATGCATGCTTTTTATCGGAGGAATTGTGAATTCTCATTCGGCCCTTTGAGTGACTATTGTCCTACACCGACTAAATTAAATCTGAATTTTTGTGTAGAAGCACCACAGTTTACTCAAAGTGACCATGCTTACTTGTGCACTGGTGCTCATGAGTACATGCATGTGCTCATTGGTCGACCTATGGCGATAAATTATCTTATTATAATTTGTTTAGCTCATGTCTTTTTAAATTGGAAGCCGGAATCAAGCGACATTCTCTTTCCACTGGTTTACCGCCGTCTTAATGGTCCGTGCCTCAGTCCGAATATGGACCCTGACCAGTAGCACTCCGACAGAATCCGGCAAGATTGTAGTAAATCATGACACTATATATGAAACAATACCGGTAGATAATCACAAAGGTTAAGGGCAAGCAAACGTAATACGAGATTCGCTGTAGGACTCTCCGTTCTACAACATGCCTTCTGCCCGCCCCTCACCGGCCAACGAATTTTAATTATCTTAACGGTTAGTCGGACACAATAACATTGCGTACTGTAAGTGGCTGACCATTCCTAAGAATATATCGCGCATCCTGAGACAAAACCAGAACACGGCATATTCCTGCTCCGTGGTTTACAGCGATTTAATCGGAGTCTGACCGCATCAAAAAATAGGAAACATAAGTTGGAGGCGCACAGGTTAACTTACCATAGATGAAAAGTTACATCTTGTTCGACTATAAACAAGTGATAAATTTGTTGTGCACTGGAATGCACTACATATATTCAAATGGTTCCTTTTCGAGCGTAGTAAAGGGAAACACTATCAGTTGAAACGGTCGGTTTATACAGTTTCCACGAGTCACTTCACTGAAGTTTACCGCTCAGTTTGCAAGAAAATTTAATGGATCTAATGTCCTAGCTTTGATCTGGTTATGTAACCAATTAAACGGACGAGGAATCCAACGAACTACTGGGCAATCCAATGCATAACATCAAAGTAGCGTGCACAATGGTTGAAGTGACAGAAAACAGTGCGTGACAATGAGCGTACCTGCACACTCTCCGTCATCATCAGAGGATGCCACAAATCTGTTTTGGCGTGGCACCTGTTTGGGTCGAAACCAAATCAAACGTCTTTATCCTCTTTGCCGAAGACCGTTATTGCTATTTGAAAATACTAATCTTGCTAATGAAGGGCACATAAGTATAGTTGGCATACGGTTTTAAAGAGAGATGCCTGCCCACGATATTGAATGTCTTGGTACACCGGACATGTACATGGATCCATGTAAGATAATCCGACGTAGGCAGAGGATGGCTCATAAAAAAGCATCAAAAATTATAAACTTTGCTTTAGTTTATTTTTATTTCATACCCATGCTTTTATTTTTTATGACATGCAGGAAGCATAAGTGCTGTGGAATTGACGTGTCCTATAAGTACTAGGACCAACTACACGAGGAGTGAGACTGGCACCCTTGATCTTGAAACATGGACTGGCGCAGAACTACAGAAGGCCTCACTGGATCAGGTGTGTTAATCAGTCGGGGACAGCGAGTTGCCGCCTATAACTGAAGTATTCGTTAGATCTGGGATTCAAACACCTATCCCTTCCAAACCAGCAAAATAGTCCCAAAATGTTGCCCGTTTCTTCCTCACGTCGTTCCCGGTGGGGACGAAAAATGGTCCCGAAAAGCGCAGTTATGAAGTATTACGCGGACGATTTTTAGTCCACGAAGGAAGATTTTGGGACCTTCACTTCCCAGTTGGGAAGGATTTTGGGATTATTTTTGCATCAAGTGAAACAAATTAGGAAATACTCTTTGGATGCATTGTGAAACGACTTTGCTGGGGAAGATTTCGAGACAATGTTTGTCTCCGGTGGGAAAAGTACTAACAGTGAACGACTATCAGAGAATCTCACTGACAGCATGAAATGGATACCCTGGTAGCCAACCAGGAAAATGGAAACGAAAGCGCCAATATGCGAAATCAAGTGTACACCAGCAGATGGTTATACAATTTGTGCAACAAGTTGTTCAACTGGCGCAGAAGCCATAACGTATCAGATAACCATGGAGTAGTGCCAACTGTAAATGGATTAGGTGAAAATTTATGTTGTTTGAAAACAAATGTTGGAAGTTTGTACAGCGGACGTTAATTTTGTCAAAATGTGCTGTATTGGTTGACAATTCCCCTTTGATCGCAGCGAGAAAACTGTATTAGGATCCAAACTTTCCAGGGAATAAGGAAGCATTTAACGCTTGCCAATTCCGATTGACCGTTATACCAACAAGAGAAAATTACGAAATTTTGAAAGCTGCGTGAAAAAGGGGCCTTTATAAGGACACAACACTTCTTCAGGAAAAACCCTTTTCCACAAAAAGACGTGAAACATGTAATGCTTTATTCCTCTAAAAAAAGCGCCCATTTCACCTTGTGTTGTCTGAATGGTCTGTGGGAAGTTCTTTCGCATAAAGGCGTCTGTGAAATAATATGGTGTTTTGAGACTGATATATCAATCATAACGGAAAATATCGGCTGTTAAAGAGGGCTAATTTACCATGGGCACCCTTTCAGTTTGGTTGGCTCCTCGGGTCTCTTATGACCAATAAATGCAGAATGTCTCTCACGCAGTCTTTTGCATTCTTTCCGTCGAACTTCAACAGAAAACGAAGCTTCACAAAATGAAGTAGTATGTAATTAATATGCATACCACATTGTAGTGCACAGCGTTATTTTCTAATCGCCTATTGAGGTTTCGGAATTCCCCAACATTCCTGCAAGGAGTTTCCTATTGCAAAAGATTGTTGGCGTGAACATTGGTTAACTGTGTCTCGGCGCTGTTCAGCCACAGCTTCACCTTTTGCACCTCCCGTCCCACGTTCATGATAGCATCCACCAACGCCATGAATCGTGGTGTGCTTTCACCTTCCCATTGCTCCAGGTGACAGTGTCTATGTTATCGGTAACTTCGGCAAACGAAGTAGCTTGCTATTGCATGTTTGGTTTTAAAATACTGGATGGAGTGGACTTCGTCGGGCAGGGTGTTGAACACACCCGGGCTGGTTTAGTGGTATTATCCGCTTTCCACCTAAAAGTAATCAAACATTAGTGGGCTTGTTCACCGTTTTCCTTGACCTACGCCAATGAAGCTTGTGAAAATATTGCGTTCCGATAAACTTGAAACGGGCATAGTTGGAAACCTGTCTTACCTGTCCTCCTCAACCAATGCAGGAGATGCCAGGTCTGCGTTTGACCGGGAAGTGGAGGCGGCGTAAAAATCAATGATATTTCACGCGCTTTGGCTTCGGACGAGGTGCAATTTCTTCGTCGTTGCTGGATGACAGTACAACCGGTTTACTGATGAGATATATTTCTGCAAAATACCAATCTTACGTTTTCTCTTCCGTTCGTCCCTCATTACTTGGTTGGCATCCGTCGAAGACAATTGAGAAGCATCCTCCAGATATTTCTGCAAATCATTTGCTACATTGTTATTGTCTAAGGGTGATGTGTAAGGTGAAATGTTGACGTACACACTATGCTGTGCACCCTCAATTCGTGCAAGCGGCAATTTGGGTGAGGGCATGCATCGTTCTATCAGCTTCTCTGTCCTGAGAGAAGCTAACCTGGGCCGATAGGCCTTGCTCTGGGAAATCAGCCATGTGTCGTGGATTACTGATATTGAGTTGTGCTCCACAAATTCAATGACGACAAACACTTATGGTTTAATAAAGAAAATTAATTGAATTAGTTGGAAGAGGTACTTCTATGCAATACAACTATGAAGTAGCGGGGAGAATACAGTTTGGCGTTTGTAAGGCATTACCATTCCTTTGCACTGAATGCTCGGCGGTTTGCGTTCCTAGACTTCTATGTCAAGTGGTTCACACAAGCAGATTCCCGAATGTTTGATTGGATAGGTGTCATGAAGAAATCCCGTGCAGTTGTACATGGACGGTGAAGGACTTCCTCTCCATTGATGTTGATTATCTCCGACGGTGTGTCTTCAATTACCAGTGCACTGCTTAGCAGCTTGCTGATAAGCACAGGTACCGTGGACATGCAATAACTCTACGCCTAATACGGGTTACCGGATGTGAACCGAACTGGCATCATCCCAAAAGTTCACGCATGCATGCATGGCATCTGCTGACCTTTCTATTCCACGTACAAATATCCTCTCCACCAAAACATGCCTACTGGTGCTGCATTGTCTTATTACTTGCATATAAGTCCCTAAGGAGAAGGCCCAGAAGTCATACACTGAGGCAATTTCACAAACATTATCACAGATATGCATCCAAATATGTACGTTGGACACGGAAGCAGCTGGTCTGTACAAACCCACGAGACGCTGCAACACCATTCTGCAATGACGTTCTGTGTAATCCAAGTATTACAAACATCAATTCAGGTTGCACAGTATGTATGCGCACACCGAAAAAGCTAGACGAAATTCGTGGCATTTACAAAATTTCGATAAGAGAGGCTTAATCCACTTGACTTGAAGGAGCGTCATTCTTGTCGAGTAATGTGGAGAGTGAGTGAGTTTTCTGGAGGATATTAGCTCTTAATGGATGCCCGACCACCCATTATGTCAATCTAGTCGTACTTACAAACAATAGTGTAGACCAAAAGGGCCTGTAGATAATCCTCGTTTGCGGACAGCCGGCCTACTTTAGCGTTCATGTCCCGTGTTAAATCGCGATGTTACCTCTCCGTGCTGAGCGCAAAAAGTCGTGCGGCTTTTGATAGAAAGCTTCATTGGCTGCATCTGGGCTGCAATCCGTTGATGCATACACTGATGCAACCAACACGTTGCGTCTATTAACGAGAAGGCAATTTACTGTGCACGAACCACCAAGTCCCATTAATCTTAACCGACTGTCGACTCGAAAGTAATCAATTATTGCAGCCTCTTTCTTTTCACTGAGACCCACATCAGTCCCAGTAATACCAGAAGCCGCAATCTCAGGGTCTCTAGAAAGATGCAGATGATAATTCACAGAAGGACTAGGTGGGGATATCAAATCTGAAGTCTTGAATACCAGTCCCTTGAGTACAACATATATCGATGGCTAGGGTCTCCAATGCATAGGATAAACACTCCTGTTAACATATATGCATCAATGTTCGCACACTTAATGTGGCTAGTTTGAAGAGGCACTGAGGACGAAAAAGTGCATCAGCCGTTGAAAGCTGGCTCGTCAAAATGTGAATGGTGTCTGGGGGAGAATGTGGATGGATAGGAGCAGGACATATTTCTTTGAAACTGTCACTGGCGCGGCAGACTGAAGAATTGGGTGGTAGGGGAAGTGACGCGAATCAATGTAGGAACAATCTGTTTTGCAAGTTTGAAGGTTTCGTTTTCGACTACCTGGAAGGTGGTAAACATTCGCACAATGATCAGTCGCACTCACAGTTGTGTATGTTATGGGCTGCTGTACTACTTGGTCTCCCAGTCCAGAGTAGGCCTGTTTGTTCAAGGGTGCCCCTATAAACTTTGCGCAGTACAGCGCTTTAGGTCCACGCCTCTTCTGGAAAATCTTCTCCGGTTATTGTAACAAGACAAAGGACAATGGCATTATTTAGTTCCTCGGGCCACACTCGCATCATCACGGTGCCTTCAGCGGGCCATTATGGTAACTTTTGGGGAGAACGGTTACTAGGCAAAATCTCACCATGCCCTCGACACTGCCACTGTTTATCCGCGGCTGCTTATCTGGTGGACTTGAGTTTATCTTATTCATGGTTAGCCACATGGATGCTGGCCGTTCTCTCTTATCTGAAATCAAGAGACGCGCTCAGTGGTTACGTGCTACCTGATCTGTTGTGGCTGGTTCGTTGCAGAATCTTGTAATCAACGACAAGTCGCAGCCTTGATTTTCTCTCGTAAACATCCATGAAAGTGTTCGTTGGGGAAGGTGAGCCATAATTAATGACGTTATTACTATAACGTCTTGTCAACGGACTGTCTACAAGTAACACCATTTTATATTTACCTGTACGGTTGCTGCCTTCTGATACGTGTAGTCTGACAAGCTGTGTCATCACAATGTGGGAAAAATTCTATGCAAATGTTTATTTAACGTCATCATAGACTAAGCGTAATAATTTATTCCTAAAATATCACGCTAATAATAAATTTTGGATGCCAACTGCTCGAAAACTCCGCATTATCATATGGTATCCCGCTAATCCATGAACTGATCTAGTGGAACCTCAAAACCCATAAAATGGGATTTCTCTATGTCCCTAGACGCCGGTGTCCCCCGGAAACCCTCGACGGATGTTTGGATCGCCTTAAATGTTCACGAAACACTGAATTATTCCAGCCGTTTTTGTGGATTTCTTGATATACTGTCTTGTGTTTCCCTGGCCTTTCTCGACGGCTTTAGCTATGGTTAGCATCCTGCTGTTGATCAGAGATCGAGTTTATGCAGCAGCAGTAGGGGATGTGTTGCTCAACGGTGCAAAGGTATGACAGTTAGGAACTGGAGATATGCGAAGATTTTTGGAGTTTGAACACCATCGTCTTCGTAGTATTGGTAGAATATGAGGGGAGGATATTATGAGTAACTCAGAGGTTAGGCATAAGGTATTGGGTCCCAAGGCTTAGTAATTAGAACGGGCGGTCATTTACGTTTGCACAGCCATTAATCTTACACCAACGTTCTCTGGTTGTGATTGCTAATTCATGACATCATCTGCTCAAACATAAAACGAACGAACAATAATAAGAGGCCGACTGAAGAACTATATGGAAGAAAAAACACTTCGAATACAAGAGTGCCACCAACTGCGGCACTGAACCATGTCACTTATTGTCTCTAACCATTGCTTCGTGGAATCGTGTTGGCCCTAACCCCGTAGTCTAACTGCATCCATACGAGCCAGTTCATTGGTCAAGGCTTGCAAGCTTTTTGCCCATGTCATCGACTGGCCAACACTAACCACTCTCCAACCATTACCTTGCTCGAATAACAGCATGCAACGAGGCAAGCCCGTCGACACAGTAAGTCGCCGGTTATCATCGACGTGCATGGGTCTAGTCTCTCAAGCGTTAAGAAGAACACTACGAGCTGTGGCATTTTCCACCCTTCCATTGGGAGAAAGTCGGATGTCATGGCGGTGCCACAAGTGTCACAGGTTCGTAAAATCTGCTCTGGCTTTCGCAATCTGAGATGTGACCTCCTCCTCAACAACTCCGTCAGATGTGATCAGGCTCCCGAGGTACTTGAATCTATTGACTATATCTCATTAATCACCAAAAAAGAATGAGTGCAAGCAGAGGCTCCTGCCAGTCTTGAAGGAGTACCTTGCATTTTGAAGGTGCAAAGAAACCTAACCGTACCTAGATAACTCAATCGCCAAGAAGTCCAAAAAGATTTGAGTTGTCTGTGCATCGTCATTCAGTAAGGCAATATTATCGCCATGCATTAAGTCAAGCCTTTGTTCCCTGGGAGGAGTTCCAGTCCTGTAATAGCAATTCACTTTTTGAAGGTGCAAAGCACATGCCAAACCAAGCTCCAGATCGCGAGAGTATGTCCATTGCACGTTGTGCTTATTCCATGGATTCGAACAGACAAACGATTTCATATGAGCAATCTTGATCACACCTTCTCTCCTGCATCCTGGATACCTCCTAAAGCAACTTCCATCACCTCGTCCATGACGAAGTTGAACAAAAAGGGA